>PVIC010028397.1:0-23240 GCA_004025085.1 Thryonomys swinderianus
TTTTTTGGGGGGGAGACAGGGTCTCACCTTGTATTTCAGGCTAACTCTGAGCTCACTACATAGCCCAGGCAAGCCTCAAACTCATAGCAGTCCTCCTGCCTCTGCCTTCCGAGTGCTGGGATTACAGGCATGAGCCACCACAACTGGCACTGTGGTATGTGATAACGGGGATTGAACTCAGGACCTTGCATTTGCAGTCAGACATCAGAACCATTGAGCTAAATCCCTGACCCACCAGTACACACATTTCCTTTATGCTTTTATTCTCTAAACATTGTCTTACCTCAAGAATTTATCTAGGAGGAGTTATGAGCAATCACTGAAAATGGTTTTCCACTCCATACATGTATATTCTGCCTTACTTCGCTCTCCATTTCTGAGCCTGTGCAAATGTCTGTGGTTAAGTTTAACTTGGAATTTATGCAAGTCTTTTGCTTTCTTTTTAGTTTAGTAATACTTTCCTCTGGTACATGCTGCTTTGTAACCAGCCTAGAGGCAAATTTTGCATAGCACTGATGCTGGGTGAATCATGCAACATTATTTTAAGAAAAACAGCTATTCTGGGGAAAGAAAGGGATGAGAAAAGATTGATAAACAGGTACCAAGATATCATTAGAAGTTAAGGCACGGGGTCGCACAGCAAGGTTACTACAATAGTAATGATATACTGTAGATTTCAAAGAGCTAGAAAAAAGTGAAGATTTTCACCATAAACAATAAATGTTTTAAAAGATACATGTTAAAACAAATTTATGCATTGTCAAATGCGTGTGAAAACATCATATAGTACATCATGAATACCTACAAATTTTGTGTTTCAGTACCAGCAAAAACATAAATTCACCACAAATTAATGAACAGACTAGCAGCTGTGTTAGCTTCTTGTCCCTATAATAAAATCCTCAGACGGGCACATTGGGAAGTAAAGAGACTTCTTTCACTCACAGTTTTGGAGCGTGAAAGTCCCAGCAGCTCAGCAGGAGCTCTGGTTAAGTCCTGTGAAGGAGGAGCAGGAGCGCCAGCTAGGGAGCAGCAGTGTCTCAGAGAACCAAAAAGCTGGGCGGAGCCAGGCTTCTTCTGTTACAGCAGCCCGAGAACCCGGGCCCTCCGGCCAGGTGAGAGCCATTCCCACGAACACGACCCGGGTTACCTATGCTCTTCAAGTTTCCACGGCTCTCTCCAGTAACACCATCCCGGGCCCCATGCTCCAAATGCACAAATCTTTGGGAGAATGTAATTAAACTAGATCCAAACACAGCAACCTTCTTTCCTTCAAAAGGAGCAGAATGATTTTCTAACTACCAGAAATAAGCGAGGTTATGTTCGCATTAAACACATGATATTTCAATCAAGGTTGTTTTTCATGTGAAGCAGCGTTGGTTGGCTCTTAAAAATAGTTAAAGGAAGCAAAATACAATGTAGAGGTAATGAGACTTTTAGATGGGTCCAATGTTTATCCTGAAAATAATATGAAGTTTCCTACTTACATTGTAAAATATAATCATGATAAATTATAAAAGAATGAATTATGCCTTAATTTGCCTGCAATTTGAGCCAAGCTGACTCTGAAAGGAACATTTTAATTGTTCTTTTAAGGCTGCAATAAGATTGGTCAACTGCTGAAAAGATTATGACTTTTGCCTCACTAAACCCAGGGGCTCTTGATACCAAACACATTCAGTTTAAATCAAGCCAATCTGGCACCCAAAAAAGATCTATATTTCAAACTGAATGTGCTTCACCTAATCTAGAAGCCAAGTGACTTTCTCATGCTTTATTTGGGTAAGTAATCACCAGACTCAGTAATAGGGAACTAGACTGGGTCCTGTGGAGAATTACAAGATGAATAAAATATTAATGTTGTGCTGCAGTTTTGATAAAGAATATAAAGTTTTCATGGCTCATAGATTATGGAGGAGGTGGAAGGTGACTGAAGCATGGGAAGATATAGCTGAGCTGCTCTTAGGAGGTACTGTCTGGTCACAAGAGCCAGGTCACTGGGTTCATGACCTGAAGGGCATGTGTCTCTGACTGTCCCCTCTCTCTGTGTCCTGGCTGCCATCTTTTACACTCTGCCCCTCTGCACACAATTAATGGGCAGGAGCCAGCTGACCATAGACTGTAATCATGAACTAAAATATATGTCTGTTTTACAGTTGTGGGTGTTGGGTATTTTGTCCCAGTAATATGGTAAGTGACTAAGACAACCTGGCTGTGCCCAATGTGCACCTTACATTTTCTTAACTTTCCCATCTCAGTGCCCAGCTGACTCAGGTGTTCAAGACCTAAAGTGCACGAGGGCCTTCCCTGGCGCAGGAAGTGCACCTGCCTTCTCGGGGAAGCTTTTAGTAATTAATGCCACCTGAGCTTACCTGAATGCTTTCCAGGTGCTGGTGATAATTCATTCCCTTTACCCATCTAGTAAATTAACTGTGAAGAACACGCTCCTTCCTAAATTATCAAGTGGACTTATATTCTGATAATTTTCAGGTGATTTTAAAAATAATTTTTTATTGTTAACAGGATCCAAAATATATTTTTAGGTGTAATACAGTCCCCAACTGAGGTAAATAAGCTTTATGACTCTTCTTATTTTGTCACCTTCATCCTATGTACTACTTTTTAGTAAATTTTTAGGATAGGAATTATTCTTAGACTGTATCCAACTTTCACTAAAATAAATATGCAACCATTTTCCAAATATTCTAATTTCAATAAGTTACATTTGAGGAAGTGGGAGATTTTTCCTTTCACTACTGGAAGGGCCAAAAAAGCCAGGCAAGACGCAGGGCTGCCGTGTCTGCTCTTTCTGCTGACTCGGAGGGGCTGGGACGCAGCTCAGCTCATGCCTATCAAGGACAATGAGCACAACCATGACTGCTTCCTGCAATGCGGCACTGCGAGTCCCTCCAGAGATCGCTTTCTATCCCGGAATCGGCCTGTATTTCATCTCTCCTTCTCTTCTGCTGTCCAACTCTTGCACATACTTTGGCTGAACAGATTGTGACATGGAACTATATGGAGAAAAGAGAGTATAGTAGAAGTCCTTCCAGCATTGTTCTTTGCAATGTTGAGATAGCTCTGAGACATAGTGCTGACCTGAAGGTACTACCCTAGAGAGATGGAGTTTTAGTAATTATCTTTTTGTTAGTTTGCTTGAGCATTGAAAATGATAGGATACTAAGTGAGTGTACATTTTCCCAGTTTGAAATTGTATACAGCATTCTAGTTCTCAAAATGTAGATGAGCAAGATTTTATACTACATAGTATATAAAGTATACCCTAATACAAATACCATATTTTCAGGCCAGTGATTTAGCTCAGTGGTTCCTGTGCCTGGCTCTCAAGTGCAGGGTCCTGAGTTTGACCCTTGCTAGAAAATAATCATACTAAACAGGAAAAATTAAATACTAAATGCTAGAAACTAGCACCACAATTCCTGGGAGTGCTCACTTCAGTCTAAAAGGGGAATGGAGAACATCTTGAAGAAAGTGACATTTGTATTGGACTTAAAAATACACCGTACACAGAACTCTGAGAAGCAGCAATAGAGAAATGGCATTTCGGTTTCATCAAACTGAACAAAGCAGGCAGAAACGCACAAGGATTCTTAAAGTAGAACATCATCCCAACATGTCATTCTAATCATATTTCCCTGTTACGTTAAAAACATTTCATCGTTTCTCATGTCCCAACACATTCCTCAGAAGCTCTTCACTGTCCCGGGCACCACATCCTGTGAAGCGAGCAAACTTTCCATTGTCAGATCTCATTAATTTCCTACGAAAAGCTCATAAGCATGTCCCGCTGAGTTCATCACTGTGCACACAAAGTGCCTCAGCCCCACCCCTGCTCGTGACTTTGTGGTCACAGCTCTTTCGCCTCGCCTAGCACTGCTTTCTCCGCAGCCTCCCTCTGAACTTCATGCTCCTACTGTATGTGTTGTCCTGTCGTGAACGCTTCTTTTGTGTTTGAATATGTTTACTAATATCCACATGTTACGGCACTTATCTGTATTGGTATCTTACCCTTGCCATGAACTGTATTGTGCTCCTCACCTCATCACACGACATTTAATAATGCTCCTGCCATGGAGGAGCCTCCAAAGAGCATATTATTTAGTTGACATCAGAAAAGAAATCAAGTGTCACTCTCTTGCCTGGAGAAAAGCAATACTATCTGTAACTTGTACAAGGTCTTTATCATATTTAATGATATAACTTCATAATGATTTATTATTAATATGTGTTATATCTCTGAGCTATACAAAATACTCTCAATTAGTACATAAAATAGAGACATACATCAAATGTATTTAGCCACATATTAAAAGATAGTTTCTTCAGCGCAATCTCTACAAGAGGGAGAAATGTCATTTCTACTGAAGAGGGAGGAGTTATGCTACCAGTGATGTCTCTCTTTGATCTAGAATTATGATTCTGCCAAGAATGCTCTTTCCTTAAGACAGACGCTTACCTGCTTGAAGAATAAGAACACAGTACTATTTACTCTTCTTAATTCAACATAGCACCTTCCTGCTATATTTCTTTAACCTACTATTAATGATTTGATAAAGAAAGAAGTGGTATAGGATCATGTAATAAATCTCTGGGAAATTCAATACCCATCTGGAGTAAAACTAAAAGACATTTACAAATGTACTTATTTTAAAAATAAATATACGTTGTGCATTCATTCTAGAATAATTATTTATTCTCTTACATTGTGTCGTATATTCTACTATATGCTAGGGGAAACACAGTGGAAAATATATATTATAGACAACACAAAACTTATCTTGTCAAGTGAAAAATAACATTACAATCTCAGCAGTAACGGGAATGTTTTTGAGCTGGTTTTCAACATTTCCCTTCAAAGGTGATGAATTTCTATAATACCTCTGTATCTGAAAGGCTGTATTTGTAGAACTGATGCACAATATTTGCAAAACAATGAAGCTTGTATTGAGAGAATGAAAACCACTCTACTGTCTACATCTACTGGCCCACTGGACTAATAACTTTACTATTATTAGCAGTAAAGCTTCTATTAGCAGAAGGCACTTCAAAAATAGGTTGTGCCATTTGAGCTTTCCCATATCTGTAAAAAGAATGTTAGAGTTTTTATTGAAAACAAAAAAATAACTAATTGTTATTGATATAACGCCATATAAATTACATCTTTAGATTGGACTAACTGAAGCAGAAGCCTATTCTGGAACTCTGTGGTTAAAGATTATTTGTTTCTTTATTTATATTTTATATATTCATACTCATAGCTTACCATTTCAGCCCAATATTTACTTGAGAAAATTGTGCCTGAAATGATACACCATATTAAAAAAATCATTTGATGGTTACATGAGTGTCAAGATATATAAAAAGATGTAAAATCTTAATTTTTATTGAATACTAGCAATATATTCTTGCTTTTGAATAAAAGCAAGAATTTTTCATCTATCACTTCTCGGCCTTTTGGCTAAGATCAAGTGAAGAATTTATCATCTAATGGATAGGATTAATGTTCACCTAGAAATTCATCTAGCTTATTTGAAAGGAGTTCAAATAGCAAATGCAATTCATAAATTGTAAGTAGCTATAAAATGACTAACTTAATCAGGAGGAAAACTTATGAAGAAACTATTGTGTGAATATTACAATGAGACTAAGACAGAAATAGAAAAATTCTTTAGAGGAAGCAATATATTTACTTAATAGGCTTTATCAGGATTAACAATTATTTTATTTACTCATGAATATTTGTATATCTTTATGGAATATATCATGGTAATTCAACACTATGCAATATGTAAAATAAAATATGATTAATAAACACATTAACATCTTTAATCATTTATATGAGTTGGGAATTTCATAATTTTACTAATCTCTAAATATATCAGACATTATTTGAGTTATACAAGTAATTATATTCATGTGCTAAAGAAAAACAAAAAAAAATCAAAAAACTAATTCCTCTATACTAAGTGTGCCTGAGTAGTTCCTCTCTCCCCCTCTGTTTCCCAGTCAATAGTAACTATTTCATTCCATTCTTCTCTGAGGTTGACTATCATTTCCACATGTGTCTTTCTGTTTCTTGCTTACTTCATTTACCCTAATAACCTTCAGTTCTATGTCGTTGGAAATGACAGGACTTATGATTGAATTACTTATGACTGAATGATATCTAATTATGTATATATGCAACATTTTCTTTACCCATTCATCCACTGAAAGGAAAGTGGATTGATTCTATGCTCAGCTAATTGTGAATAGGGATTCAATAAACTTGGGCGTGCAAATATATTTTCAGTATAATGATTCCACCACCTTTAGCTATGTCCTCAGTAGTGGAATCTGATTAATTTTAAGGCAACAGTTTTATATATAGCGTTCAAGATTAGGAAATGGATGCACCGAGGAACAGAAGGAAGCAGGTTGTGTTTTCAGAGCTCTCTTAGACTTGTCATGAAGAAAGAACCCAACATGGTAATTATAGTATTGTAAGGAGAATAAGCTAACTCAAACAAGTGGTTGACAAACAGAATAAGAGTTCAGAAACCAACCCCTATTCTTTCATCTGTAATATATTATGCACTTTTGGTTACTAATTTCAACAGATGGAAACAGAATATTGACTTCTGGCCATTATCTTATTTCTGTAAAATAATTTTGGACATTTTTGGTTTAATTTACTTTTATAAAAAAAATTGCTTTTATTCAACCATATTTTTGACAGTGTACCAAGAATACTAATGACCCAGAAGAATATTCATCATTAGTATAGGGGAAATTAACAGGCAAGACTTCCTCAAGTGAAGGTAACATTTGAGCTCCATCTTAAAAAATAACTAGTTTTTCACTGTGTTTGACAAAAAGATTATTCAATTTCAAGGGCCATGCTAGGAGAGCATGGAGAAATATTAGCAGAAAGTTGAGTAGTTCTGATTGGCATTTAAAAACTAGCAGATTGGGTTGGACCCTGATCATGCTAAAGGTTTATATTTAGAAAGCCAATAAGAGTTGCAAATAAAAGCATTAGGTTGTATACATGTGGGTTCACTTGACATTTATTTTCTTAGTTTTTCAATAAAAAGGTGAAACAGACCACCAAGGGGGGAAATCAATTAACAGGTTGGCAAAAGTCATGTGTATAACCTTTTCGGGGAACTGGCCTTTTCATTGAATAATCAATTCTCTAACACCTGTTTCAAAATCTCAGGACACAGTGAAATTTAGATTACCATCTCTTTGTTAGTTAGCATTCTACTCAGAACAAAGCTTAGAGAAGTAGGGTCAGCATGTATTCTCACACTGTCCTTTCATTGGATGAGTGATTGGTATTATTCCACAGCTCAATTAAATTTGCAGGAGGCACATTGTAAAGTACCCAAAAAACACATCAGCTGAAAATGCCCTCTAAATCTTCCCCAGATAAGATAATTAGAATTTTCTATCTTGTTGATTAATACAGAATAAATCTTTCTTTACTGTTTGGAACAACCGTGTTTCTCATGATCTATTTAGATCAGAACAGTTGTTACCATTAAGAATTCAGCAGAGAATCAAAGGCCTTCTTCTCTCCATATACTGTAGGGTTTTAATTTCATTAAGGCAAATTGATTGCAGGCTCGTTTACATTTAAGACAGAAGAGGGTCATAAATTTTATTTTTACTGGTTGGAATATATGATCCAACAAAATTAGAGGGAAACCATCTATTGCTCTTGCAAATACATAGTGATTAATTTAACATGCTGAATTCCACATACCAGTTAAAAAGTTATGAAAATGCAACAAGATTTTTACATATTCAGGAATTAAGTAACAGATATTAGACTTGTTCAGTAACTGTCTTGATAAGGAAGAAGAATGAAAGAGGAAACTTTAGAAAAGATATGGAAGTGTCTGTGGGAACAGGTGCAGACCACCCAAGGGAGTCAAGCTGAGGAGGGTTCCAGGTAGAAAGTCAGATTTTGCCTGGTATATTACAGAAAGTTAGCAATTCAGGAAATGGAACCATCTTCAAGTACTGCATAGTTTACAGTCTCTATGGTGTAGTCAACATGTATACATAAAAAATGGCACATCTTAGAGATTCTATATTCACTAATAAATATTCTACGGTATTTTTGCCTAGAAAATATTATAGCAATATATGGGCAATCAAATGCACACTGCAAAGATGATTTTGCATATATGAATAATGAACTTTTCTAATTTTCAAGAAATATGCTTCAGAAAAAAGCTAATTGTCACATTTGCAATCGTGAATGATGATTTTGACATGTTCTACCTGTATGAATAAGAATTACTACTTAACTATGTAAACCAACTATTCTCCAAAGAATATGAAATAGTAGAAAATTTTCCAAATGATAAACTATTCAATCATTACATATTTATTGCATATAGAAGCGCTTTTAATATTATAAAAATATGTTAACTTTTCTTGAAATTTAAGTGCTCATTTTAAAAAAGTGATTCTTTGTTAGAAGATTCTTCAGTAAGTTTGTTATATTTTTATGGTATTATAGTGAGTCCTTTTATATATGATATATCATGTTGGACAAAGATTATTTCTCCATGTAAAATTTAAAATTTATAATCTGAGTTTCTTACTTATTCAAGGATGCTGTTTTGTCTTTTTTTAATTGAATTCTTTATTGGTACAATTTATATACGTCTCACAATCACACATAACACTGGGGAATTTGTACCAGTATATGACACAGTCAATTCTCATTTTTACCCATATCCCTACCCACCCACACCTCCCCACCCCCTATATACATGCTCTTTTATTTTCTTTCAGAATCATATTTATTTCTTCCCCTCATTACATCCCCACACCAAATTTCCTTTGGAAATTTCCCCTTCTACAAAGACTGTCATACTTTCTAGAGCTCATTTGCATCTACAGGTGCTCATATCAATGAGAAGATCCGGTATTTGCCTATCTGTGCTGTTTTGTCTTTTTAGTGTATTCGTCTCTTTGTTCCAGGATTATTACATATAATGTTTCCTTAGACTAGTTTATTCTTTTCCACTTACTATCTGGTTAACTTTGACTTAAGGTATCAACTTAAATACAGCTCTTTTGGACAGATTTCCATCCTTGGACATGACTGAACCACTGTTCCAAACTCATTAATGATCCATAGGAGTTGGTGTTCTCACCTATCATAGATGGATTTCATTAACAATTTGTTAACTGTATGCTCTCTGCCATGGATTCCATACTCAAGAAGGTAAACACCGTGTCTCATCTGTTTTTGTGTCTCTTTGTCTCAAAGAGTGCTCTTCACATATTAACATTCAAATGCATGTTGAATTAACTCACTGGAATAAATTTAGAGAAAAACACAGAACAGTAATTCTAAGAATAGATGCTTAAATATTTTAAAACCGTGGATTAAGACTTTTCTTTGTGTACTTTTCCTGAAATTATTGATGAATTCATAATTTTTACTTGGTAACTCACAGGCTTGGGAATCTGCCTTCTGATTTTTGCATGTTTGCTGTATTCATCTGCAGAATGAAAAGCACCATGAAATTATGTGCTGCTGTGAAGCTAGCTTTCAATCATTTGGTTTGCCATGCCCACAGTTTAATATGCTACATATTGGTTTGCTGAGACTCTTGCAGATTCTAACTGCTGGGCCATCAGTCTTTAAGCCTAGGCATGCAGTTAAGTATTTTAGGCATATCTGTATTTATTCAATTCATGTTTCCTATGGAAAAAAGTTCAAAATAAATAAAAGAGCTTTAAAATCTCACCAAGTGACTAACTGTTCACTCATTCAGGTGGTAAAGTATTTTTGAATGCTCAAATAAAGGACATTAAAGTTTGCATTTTTCCTAATAAAATATATGCCGGGAAAGAATTGTACAAATTTCTCATTTATTATTTATTTATTTATTTGTACATTTATTTATTTCTCATTTATTTGTACAATTGTACAAATTTCTCACTGTGAAATGTGATGCATGTTTTGAGGGGTATGTATTATTACAAAAGAAATTCTAAAACCTTTTATGGGTAAAATAAACAGTGAGAAAATTAAACATAATTATTCTTGTCCTTGAAAGAGAGTTAATACCTATAAAGTGGCTTTAAAGCTGAAAAATTATCATCAGCTCTTATGCATTATGCATATGGAAGATGCATTTTAAGAATTTAAACATATTACAAAAATTTATGTGGAATGTGAAAGTATTATACATGAAAACTTCTCTGCACTCTACACTAACATAATTAAGCTTTACTTCTGAGTTCTTTAAATGTTATAGATTTACAATCTAAAAAAACCTTTTAAAATACTTGAAACTTGTAAAGAATGATCAACTTATTTATTAGGCATATTAAACTAATTTTATAAAGTTGAAAAATTCTATTTCCTTTCATTAATTTATCTAAATTTAATTTTGATGACAGAAAAAATTTCTAATGTAAAGTGCTACATAAAATGTCAGTTGAGGAAGAGGAAATGGATCTGAAGCTGGTTGGTAATGAGAATATGCTTAATAACATACTGGAGAGTATACTTAAAAGTTGGTAAATAGGTAAATTTTATGTTACCTATATATAAACACAATAGGAAAACAGAAAAATTACAACAAAAATATACTAATGATATTTATTTAATTAATTATTTATTTACTAAATAATTTTGCAAAACAATATTAATGTTTATAGCTACTGATAAAGTTAGAATTTAATCCAGGCTATACTAATCTAATAGTAATAAGTTAGGTTTCATAAAATATTCCTAAAATATAAAATGTTTATTATTTTTACTTTGATCAAGTAAATAATAATAGAATATATAATTATCTCAAGAAACTCAGTAGGAATGAAAAAGAAACCCAATTAAAAATCAAAAATAGACCCCAAAACACTGATTAATAGGGAACATGTCAGTGGCCAACAGATGCAGGAGTGGAATGTGTAACATCATTAATCCTCCAGGAAATGCAAAAGGAAACTACAATGAGATATGTCACCACAGAAGGATAGGTTTATTCAAAAGAACAAAGAAAAGGTCTGGCAAGGAAGGGAAATAAAGTCAACCTTTTCATGCTGCTGGTGAAAATATAGAATTAGTATAACCAGTGTGGAAAATAGTATAGAAGATTCTTAAAAACTTAATAAAATATGATCCAGCAATCTCATTTCTAGATAGTATATACACAAAGAAAGTCCGTCGTTGAGACACTAGTCCTAATGACAATGGTAAAGAAATGAAGACAGTCTATCAGCTGATGGATGGATAAAGAACATCTAATACATACAAAATGGAATCATATTAACATGTAAGAAAAATCACTATTTTATTAGTATTTTAATTTTGTGATCCCTACCGTGATTACCTTTGTCACTTAGAACAATGTGGATGGAGCTGGACATCGCTGTATTAGTAAAATAATCCAGGCACAAAAAGGCATGTACAGACTGACCTCCCTTATATGTGGAATGTAAAATTTTACCTCATAGAAGTTGACAGTAGGAATGTGGTTAATAAAGGCCACGAAGTTACAGTTAGAGAGCAGTAAGAAGTTCTGGTGTGCTCTTAAACAATAGATGACTAAAGAAACAACGCTGCACTGTAAATTCTCAAAACCTCAAAGACAAGATTTAGAAGATTTTCACATAAAGAAATGATGGCTGGCTAGGCCAGAGATTTAGTTCAGTGGTTCCAGAGCCTGCCTACCAAGCGCAAGTTTCCTGGTTCCATCCCCGGTAACCACGTACAATACCGGGCATGGTGACTCACGCCCACTGGCAATCAGTACCATATCACATACATTGTGAGCTCAGGGCCAGCCTGAACTACAAAGTGAGACCATATCTCAAGGGAAGAAAAAAAAAAAAGAAATGATGGCTGAGTGTGCACACAACTGTTATCCCATCGCCTGGGAGGTTGAGGCAAGAGAATCACAAGTTTTGGTTGAGCCTAGGCTATATAGTGAGCTCAAAGTCAGCCTGAAAAAAAAAAAAAAAAAGGAAACAAGATATACGTTTGAAGAGATAGATATGTTTAAATTGGTTTACACATCACACAATATATTCAGGTAATGATGTATCACATAATTGATTTGCACATTTTGTATATTTTGATTTACCAGTGAAATATGCATTTCATAAAAATTAAAATATAAACAAATGCAAATATAAAAATTATGAGTTTTGAAGTTTGTGAGGCAGTTTGAATAATTTTAAATGAGACAACTATGAGTATTCTGTCCACAGTTGTGAACTATTTTGATTTGCATTTGATAATATCCTTAGAGATGATTAAATAATATCATATGTATAGGTTGAGATAGCGTAAAGTTTATTTTTCCTAATGATCTATCAAATCAGCAAATAAGTCACAACACTGATTATTTCATGTTTCTCCTATCACACATTGTAGTACAGGAAAGTAAGTTGCTATTTAAACCCAGGTACTTTGAGAATAAAAGAAGGGGCTGTTAGTAACTACAGCAGTATAGCAGACACAGAAAGGAAGATTTCCAGGAAAATCAGAGTGCCTGATCACTTTATTTACTCTACATATTATAACCAATGACAACCACAGTCAATTCAGTTCTCATACTAAATCATTATGAATAAAAATCACAATGAGAGAAATTTTGAATTGAAGACAGAGATACTTAAGACAACCCATTTTTTGATAGGAGCCAAGAATGGTTATATATAGTACTGTTCTTGTGAATTTTACAAAGCACTGAGATAGTAAAGTGGGGGCAATGAATCAGGTGGCTAATATATTTATAAAATGCTTGCCACTTAAATCATTGCATAGATTTAAATTCAAAAAATTAAACCACTTCAATTTACCATGTTTCTATCTTCAACTGGCTTATTATGCAATAAATTTATGAAGACTTCAATCTTCAATACTTGAAAATTATTCCTGCCAGAATTTAGGTAATCTTTTAAAATTTGATTTTTGGAGAATGGTGGAAAACTATTTTCACATACATTAACCCTATTGAATCACTAAGTGATTGGTTCAAGTGTAGAAGCACATTTTTTTGCATGATACGCCAATTAGACACTATACTTGCACATAAATATATATAGACAGTTTTCAAGTAAAGTGTTCTCTAGTATAGGACAAAGAAAGTAAACCATTAATTAGTAAATAAGGTAATACATTTTGCAACAAGATAATATATGGGGAACTCTGGAGGTTTTCCTAGATACTCCTGATTCCAGATAGGGCTAGAATTGTTTTCCTTTAAAATGCATTTACCAGATTTTTTGGTGCCATTAGTTTTGTCTATAAACTTATTTATTTATGCTTCCCACTGCTCTGTCTTCACATGTTAACTATGTACATTTGTGAATAGCTAATTGACAGATTAGGATGATGTTATGTTGATGTCAATATTCCTCTGACCATCAAAAAAGTGTCCTCTAGAACTGTAAGACTGCTATGTCCTTTCCTGAGTTTGCCACTGATTCGTGAAAGGGAGTTTAGAATACTTTTAAAATTCTAACATTAGTCTCTGGAAAAATGAATCTTTTGATTCCTCGTGTATTTATTACATAGCTCAACTTCATGCAAATTTCTTGAGAGTCTTTAGAGTCTTTAGCAAGATAATGGATAAATCACATACGCATTGGGCATGAAAACTCATGTAGAGAATTTTATCAGTTCTTGTTTCTGAATATTACCGCCCATCTATTGAGAATGACTTTCGCTTTCCACCTATTAATTTTTGAAACTTTAAAATAGTTTGATAGATTCATAGAAAGCTACAATGACTAGTTCAGACAGAGCCATGCACCGTGTATCAAGTTCTCATTATTGTCAAGAGCTTGTATAATTATACAGCAGTAAGGCCAGGAAGTTGACACTGATAAAGTCCACAGACTAAATTATATGTGTTTTATACTTGTATCATACACACTTAGTTACTTGTATGTTGTGTTACATTGGTTCGATGCAATTGTTTCATACACATTTTTATAAGCCATGATACAGAATTTTCCAATTATTTCAGGCCTCCTTTTCCTACCTTCCCATAATTACATCCTATTTTTTATCTTCCCCTAGTAGTTGGTAACCACTGCAAATAACAGATATTGAAAATAACACCTAAGACATATAATTAGGAATATCAAACTGGAGTCTAATCCCTACAGTCAGATTGCTGGATTCTATAACCTGCATTTTTATTTCCTCAAACATACGTTTCCTTGACTATCATGTTAGTGTATGAAATCGAAGACTTAATGGTATTGTAGTAATTACCCTCTATGAGCACAGAAATTACTGTTATGAATTGTCTGCCCTTTTGCGCTTTACAGTCTTATTGAGAATACACATAGCAGGATGGTATGGAGCTGTGTGCCAGCTCGTGGGAGATTGCTATGGAAAAACCTATGATGGGATCTAATCTACATTTGAGGAAAAGAACTTTAGGGATGGGTTATTGGAGAAAGTGACAGAAAATTAGTATTTACATGGTCTAGTGTGTTTCTATACTGCACTTGAGTGGGCCTGACATTCTAAACTTATCTAAGGGAAAGAAAGTAGGAGCCTCTTTAAAACAGAGAAGTGGGGGGGGTGGAGATTTAGCTCAGTGGTACTGGCACCTGTCTTGCAAGCACAAGGTCCTGAATTCAATCCCCAGTAACCACATACAATGTTGGGCGTAGTGACTCACGCCCACCAGCAATCAATACCACATACCACAGTGCCGGGCGTGGTGGCTCACGCCTGTAATCCCCGCACTTGGGAGGCAGAGACAGGAGGATTGCTGAGTTGGAGGCTTGCCTGGGCTACATAGTGAGCTCAGGGCCAGCCTGAACTACAAAGCAGGACCCTGTCTCAGGAGAGAGAGAGAGAGAGAGAGAGAGAGAGAGAGAGAGAGAGAGAGAGAGAGAAATGGTTAAGGTCCCAAAAAACCCACCAATATGGGAAACATGAGTAGGCAGGTGGCAGAGTAGGGGGCTGAAATGTTTTTCAAGGTGAATAGAAACCAGAAAAAGGGAAACGTAATTCTCTTGGGAAATTCTTGATCAGGTGATACGGTCGAGAGGGAAGGATCTTTTAACTAGACTAAGGGTTTTTATTGTCATCATCATTATAAAGGTGAATAGTTTGATTAGATAAGGTTATGATTTAGAAAAATCATCTGGTAGAAGTGCAAAGAAAAGGTGGGATAATTGTAGATTATATTTCATAAAATAACACTTAAGAAATGAGACATTTTCAGTTAAAATTATTCTTCTTAAGAAGCTGGATTATGCTGGTTATGTCAAGTGAACTTGAGGTTAAATTTTAATCTTGTGATTTTTCTTAAAAAAGCTTATTAACAAACTTTAGAATATAATGTCAGTGTTAAAAATAGCTAGTTCAGAAAAGTACAAAAGCCAAAAAGGCAACAAAAGCAAAATTACTTTTTTAATGAACCAGATCTTTCCACTGCATAGCAAAGGAAGAAACATAGATAATAGTGTCCATTTTTGAGACATTTTGTTGTCAAGTAAGTTTCGCTTTCCTTGTGAGCTGCCCCTTAGAAATATACAATATTTTTAGTATATGTACATAATTTTTCTCCTTTATATAATGTATATGCCTATTTATATATGTATAGTATACATATCACTTTATTGGTATATGGCATATAGAATAAAGTATAGCTACAGATCATATATATATATATATATATATAAGTATATATGTATTTATTTCTTTATAAAAAGAAGAGTTAAGTATTACCTTGTTTTTGGAAAATTCTCCATAAGATTACAGAAAAAAAAAACAAATATCTTTTAAGGTTGCAGTTGTGGACAGCATCAGTTTTGGCTTTCAAGTAATTTATCAAGACGTGCATATGAAAACAAAAGAAGGCAGCACACCGGGAAAATAGGAGAGTTTCCTAACAGTTAGACAGTTCCAGTCGCACAGTGTGGGCTTTTCTAATTTAGCCTTTATGATTCTGGATCAAGGAGCGAGGACTTGTATCAGTGTTCATAGAAGTAACTAGTCGGCCCCAGGGAAGTAGAGTGGGACAGTGGGGTGGATACCTGATTCCTTCCACCACCTCACAGTTCTCCGTGTTACTGTCCACTGTGAATTCTTAGCATGTCTCAGTGTCCATCCTTTCTCAACAACCCTTGCTCAGATCCATAAAACCTTGTGAACTTCAGTCATTCCCACCATTCTTACACTCCTACTACCAAAAAAAAAAAAAAAAAACACCAGATACATTTGTTTTAAGTATTAAAAAAAAAAACACTATGTTTAAGGTCAGAAAACCTGGGTTTGAATTTGGATTTTGGACTTTAGTAGCTCCCTATTTCAAACATTTTATTTGATAAATTTTGAGTCTATTTCCTCATGAGAATCCTTAAGAGTATGATTTATCCTCCAGTGTTACTGTAAGAACCAGGAAAATACTGATGTGAATGCCTAGTGCATGTCAGTTACTTAGTAACTTTAGTGATGCGGCTTTGTCAAGCCCTTAAAAAAGCAAAAATCACAAGTGTGGATGACAATGCCATTTAAGTCTACTTTTATTCCCCACACGAAATAGGTCAGACAAAGCACCTCTCTCATGGTGGAGGTGCAGCGTTGTATCATATACACTTGCACGAGTTTTGACAACTTCTTCAACATTTGCCTAATGTGTGGCACATCAAGTTCAACACCGGTAGCCTAGACAGTGAGCAATTAAAAACAACTTTCTCATCTATAAATTTGCTGTGTGGGCAAATAAAACTATTAAAATAATGTCAAAGAAAAGAAACATATTCTCTACGTGTGTAGTCAACAGTGTGCATACCTTGCATTCTCTTATTCATCTGCTTAGGTTGATTATACTATAACTGAATCATGAAAAATAATTGGCAGATTTAGAGCCATAGAATAGGACTAATGATTTAAATAGTTTTACTTTAAAATGAAATTGAACACAGGCCTATTTTTTCAGTATATTTAATATGCACAATAGGTTCTATTAATAGCAAATTGATAAAATTCAAGTATATTTTTATTTTAGTTTTAACTTTTTAAGAATGTCAAATAAATATAAACAGTACAGACATTAATTTTATGTTTTTGTAAGATGTATCACTTTTCTCATATCCCATGTATACTTTACTTTACCCCATAAACAATCTGGGGGAATCTCTATGGATTAACTTGAACACATTTTGGAACATATCTATTACTGATTATGCTATTGAAGTGCAATATACTATAGGTCAGTATTATTTTGAGTTACCTCTTGTGGATTAGAAGACTCCTGTAATAAGAACTAATTTGACTATGAAGAAGTAAATGTCTTATTTCCCATGGCTAATGAGAAAAAACTGTTTAAATATGCAATATATGAAAACATAGCAGTAATTATGATAAAATGACAGTCTACATTGTTTTTGCTGACACTCTGAACAGATTGATATAGTTGGCATCACTCAAAAAAAAGTAAAAAATCTGATTTTGAAACATCCATCAGTATCGTCATTGAAAGGAATACTGAAGGTTTAAAACATGAATATAACAGCTCTGTTTCCCTGTGTGTGATGAATATTTGTGTACGTAGGACTGTTGGCCATTTCCCTGCTTTTCCTGGTATTATTTATTATTATTGTCTGGTATTATTATTTATATATTCCATAAGTCCAGTATTTGGATGCCATTATTTTTCATCATGCTATCAATGTCTAGGAGCAGTCCTAAATGTCAGGGTGGGTGAGAAATAATAGCAGCTATAAAGGAAGAGTGCATCACAGTCAGTTTCAGATAAACCATCAGTAATTTCTTTTTTCTGTTGATAGATTAGAGAAATAATTTTAAAGAATCTGATTGTCTTAATAGTTTACAGGTAGTTGAAAAGTAGATCAAACATTTGCTTAATGCTTCTGTTTATAAGAACTACATCATGCTAAGTGCTTTGTACACTATAGAAAACAAAATTGTTTGAACTTTAGGGTAGTATTTCCTAAATTTTACCACTTACAATCTTTACATAATCAAGTAACTACTCAACTTTTGATTTCTTCATTTGCAATAAAAAGTAAAATTTACTGTGTAAGCTATGCTGTAGTGATTAAATAAGGTAATACATGGATAACACAAATACTATCTGGCACATAGTACATGAGAACTAATTACTAACTACTGCTACCCCTTTCATCTTATTTCATTTTAAAAAGATTTCTAATAAATGTAAACCCACTCCAAAAAATGAACGGTGATCGAGGACATTATTTGCTTTTTTATTTTTGCTTTTCAGTCTGCATTCATTCCCTTAACATGTTCTACCCACTACAGACATCACTGGGGCATGAGTTCCAAAATATGGTGCTATATACCTTGTTAGAACAATCTCAAGTTCTTAAATGAATGGACTTCAAACTCTGTTCCTAATTCTTCCTGCTGCATCAGCAAAAAACAAAAAGAAGCAATGACCAATTCTACATTCTCTACCTCTCTTGCAGCAATTCTCAGTTTTGGGGTGTGTCTTCCAAGTGTTCCACAGTCCACTGAATATAGTAGTGATTATATTAAGAAATATCTTATTGAACAAAAAAGATTAGTATTTCTGGAACATTCTATACCTTTTAATTTTTCCACAGAGTTGTATACTAAACATTTTTCTCACAAGAGTTCCAGAATACTGACTAAAACTCTTCAATTGTGTCAACTAAAATTTTCACACCTGACTTTCATAGAAAGCACACTTCTGAAATTTGCAAGAATACTTTTTTTTTAAAGATTCTGATAAAGAATATATGTTTCTAATGTGGGGAGAAAATCCAGCTGTCATTCCCTGCAAAGGTTGTATGTCCATGCTTCTTGTATTTCTACAAAATTATCTTACATCATTACAGAAATATGATCATTTTTTGGGGGAAAAGCCCAAGTACTTCAAAGTCACAAAGCACAGTGGTCTTATAGATAGATAGACACATATATTGTAGCGCAAGTTCAATACAGAAGTACAGGAAGTAAATTGTAAGAAGACAAAAGTTTGAATTCAGTCAACCTGGATTTTTGCACATTGTTAAAAAAAGAAAAATATTTTAAGTTATTTGAGTGATCTGTGATACTGATAAGAGTCCAAGGAAGAAAGTCTGGCATGTGGAACGGCTGTGGGAAGCTGGCATAGAAAGATGAAGCACGGGCTTAAGAAGAGACAAATCTGTCAGTGAGGAAAGGGAACAGCCACTGAAATTAGTATTAACAGGACAGATCACAATGTTTAATTTCATTGCAAGATTATAACACTCCCACAGCTTTTTCAGCTTCACTAAATCAATGTTACTAGTTATTACCTTGATACTTAGGACTCACACAGAAGCACAAGCCCCTTGTCATAAAAAAATCTACACATATGCATGCATCAAAACAGAAAACCAAGTAAGTTTAGTGCCTGTACATATGATTAGGGCTTCTTAATTAAAAAAAAAAATGACCCCGAAATTGATGATTTAAGCAACAAAAGTCTAGCACCTTGAAAGTCTGGAAATCTGTGAGAGGAAGTTCTATTCCAGTCTTTTCTCCTAAGACTATAGTCAGCTTTCTGCTTTTCATGTGTTTTTAAAGTTACACATTCCTATTTATCTAGCATCTGTATCAAATTCTTGATGGACTCACTTTCAAATTATAAATCACTCTGACGAACCCATTTTCATTTTATGATTTCTACAAAGATCTTATTTTCAAATAAAATCACATTCCAGGGCTCTGGGGGTCAGCATTCCCACAAGTTTTGTTCAAGGATCACAATTCAACACGTGACACTGCATTTCCTCCCTAATGTATAATATTATTGTTTCAGTAGCCCTCTCCTCATTGCTGACGGGAATTTGCTGGACAAGCAAGCACTGTAGCAGGCTTGACCACTTGTTGGTAACCAAAGACTTCGACTAACTGCAGATTAGCAGGTAGGTGGGCCTAGCAATACTTTTTAGTATTTTTATTGAAAATTGAACTCAAAATTAAAATGTGCTACAGAAGTTTATAGTTCAGAATAAGGGTTTATTTCATCGATCTTAGACTATCAAGTGGCAGCCACACAAGTTAGCTATGGTTTGTATGTATGAATTTTTTCCTTAATGTAATCATTTTGATAAATGATAAGTGCCCTTAAATAGACCTAGTCAACCTCTGATGGACTTTCTGCTCCTTTTGTTGGATCCTCAAGTGGATGTTTGGCTTAACTCAATCTTGAACGCACTGCATCTTCCTCAAAAATATCTACCCACAGTGCTCGCTTCGGCAGCACATATACTAAAAATATCTACCCACAACCCCTAAGTTACTAGTTTTGTTTCTGCTAACTCTAATACTACTACTCCACAAAAATATTGTTCTGTATTTAAAATTAATGAATGCTAAATAATCAAAACAGAAAAAAATAAGGCACAAAGTCAGACATGTAGGCTTATATATTCCTATAAACCTTTGCCTCCATCTCATAAAAACTTTAATGCCTATATTTCTTCATTTATTTCTCTGGTTTACATTTATTAATAATTTTGATAATTTGGATTTATCTGACAAATCGGAATCTTCCTAATACAGTGATTATTAGGAAGGTAGGATGGAAGAAACTAAAACTATGTAGAACAAAAGACAAGGGAATCAAGTTTTCAAACTATAGGTAAATGCAGCTTCATGACCAAAAAAATTGCTTGTCTTTTGCCCATCCAGGAAAGTCACTAAAAATAATAATAATATCAATAATAATAATAATAATAATAATAATAATTCCCAAAGACCTTACAGACAATAAGTCCATAAATTTATGCTCAGGTCCCATCCTTTTTACCCATAAATTATGCTTCCTCCATCTTTAGGAAGCATCACTGCTGGTGAGCAGCATATCTCACCTTCAAATACATACAGATGGCTTGTGCCATAACCTAACAGTGAGATTACACATGCTACTTACCCGTGTAGAAGATACCCCATTATATATACCTATTGCCGATTCATAATTCTGCTCATTTCTCTCAATACCCACACCAATCTTGAGTGTGTCCTAAAATATCTGTTTGTCATGTCTATTCTTACACATTCTGCAAATCATTTCTCCATGGCAGAAGTCATCAAACCTGCAAATTTGCTTTACAAAGTGGGACCTGTCTCTTATTTCAGCCTTGGAGACCCTCCAACCAGCCTCGTGACAGTTGCGTGTGTGTGTGTGTGTGTGTGTGTGTGAGTGTGTGTGAGAGAGAGAGAGAGTCAAACCATTTAATGGTTCAAAGATTGAATGGCCATGAATTTTATTGACAGACTTGCACTCTGAAGTGGTAAAAATTATATGGCAGGCTCTCTACCATTGAGAAATTAAATGTAAGTGCAAAAGTATGATGGTTACATCTAAATATAAAAAAAAAAGTACTTGCTGCCTTGCATGAATAACTACTGAATGCTGGCTCTGACAGAAAGTAGTAAAAGACATTCAGAGAGGTGAATACAGTGTACAGGGTGGTCAAGAGGAGCTTCATAGGGGAAATGAGACTGAGTGAGCCCAGAACAGTACCCGGCTGAAGGAAAGAACTATGATAGTGTCGTGTAAGCAAATAATGAGAAATATAAGAAGGTTGTTGGACAAGATAAAGTCTGTTGGAAAGTTTGATAAAATATTTTTAAAGTTGTGGCATAAATTTACATTGATTACATTGGATATGATTTCAATTTAAGTTATTTTCATACTGGTAATGTATGTTTCTAAGCAAAGTTTAGAAGAGATATATTAAGGGCCCTTTCAATTTAATGTATAGAAAGTACTTAAGGGATGACAGACTATGGGCAGGAGGTGCTAATAGCCAGGATTAGTTGAGAAAGTCTATGGAAAACAGCCAGAAAGAAAGATAACACGGAGCTTCATTTTTTTTTTTTTTTAGTGAATATTGCACTTCCCTATATGAGTACTAAGCTTTTGAAGAGATATGTCTACCAAATAAATCAAATATTACATCATTAAAAATGGTGTCTGCATTCAGAATTTTCGTTGTCTGAATGGAGCATTGAAATTGATCTTGTAATAGCTGTGAGCAACAATTATACATGGGACCTGCTCAAAATACGCACATATTAATCTTGGTATTTTGGATGGAGAAAAATTAATATATGACTCAAATTCTTTGTATACAATTAGTATACTCCACTTTTCCTCATTTTAAAATAATGTATGAACAACTGTATTGGTAAGTGCAAAATACCGTATTTGGAAATAAAAATAATTCTGACATGTTAAAAGAAATGTTCAATTCTTTTTTTTTTTTTCCTTTTTTTTGGAGACAAGGTCTCTCTGTAGTTCAGGCTGACCCTGAGCTCATTATGTAGCCCGGGCAAGCCTCGAACTCACAGTAATTCTGCTTCTGCCTCCAAGTGCTAGGATTACAGGCATGAGCCACCACAACCAGCACTGTGGTGCGTGGTACTGGGGATCAAACTCAGGACCTTCTGCTTGCCAGGCAGACACTGGAACCACTAGGGTAAATTCCTGGTCCACAATGGTCAATTCTTATAAGACCTTATAAATAACATATTAGAATAATAGATAAATTGATAATAGATCAAGATTCATTTCTTACATGGATGTTAAAAACATGTTTGAAAACTGTCCTAAAATTGCTTATTGACACAGCTTACAAACTGTGGGTACATTTTTTTTTTTCCCTCTGAGAATATATATGTCAAAACACTCTAAATTACCATTTTAATATCCCCAAATTCTAAGTTAGCAAGTGAAATTTACAGATGCTTGCATTTATTTATTTGTTTGTTTGTTTCTTTGTTTGAGGCAGGGTCTCACTTTGTAGTTCAGGCTGGCCCTGAACTCATTATGTAGCCTAGACAAGCCTTGGACTCAGCAATCCTTCTGCTTCTGCCTCCCAAATGCTGGGATTACAGGCATGAGCCACCACCCCAGCACTGTGGGATGTGGTACTGATTGTTGGTGGGCATGAGTCACCACACCTGATATCATATCATTGTATGTGGTTACCGGGGATCAAATCAGGGATCTTGTGCTTGCTAGGCAGTCGCTGGAACCACTGAGCTAAATCTCCAGCCCTACTGATGCTTTTTGTAGACACAATCCGTGTCGTAAGGCATACTAGATTTTGTGGTTTTTTTTCAGTATTGGAGATAGAACTCGGCCCTTGTGGGTCCAAGGTTGGTGCAGTAACACTTGAGCTAAATGTCCAGCCCACTAGACTTGGTGCTTTAAAACTGATCAGTTATCAATGCCAGA
>PVIC010028398.1:0-23232 GCA_004025085.1 Thryonomys swinderianus
AAATTTGCACATATTGTAAAATCTAAGTACATAATCCCTTATTGATAAATGCTGCTAGCTAATTAATCCCTAGAGACCTTAGTTCAAACAAGTTCTCACAATTAGCAATGAAAGAGTAATTGTGAATCTAATTAGCAAGTGGAGTTAGCCTGTTTCCAGGTTAATATCATGTTTATGTGTTTAACCTTTGTAAGCACATTATGTGAGAATGAATTTTAAAAAGAAGAAAATTATATGCCTGTGATCTTGACTTCCGCTTTTTAAGCTATTTTTAAAGAAAAGGAATCTGTATATTTATAAAATAAACTTAAAAGGAAATAAATACAGTACAAATTTATAGTGGTCATTTGGATGGTGTGTTGATTTTTATTTTTTCTTATGCTATTATGTATTTTGTGAATTTGCTGTATAAAAGCTCTATTCCTCTATTATCAGAAAAAATTAAGTTTTAGAAAATGAGAATGCTAGTGTCCTGGTGCTCTTCTTTTTATCTAACAGATTATGCAGAGGACTTGATGAGGAAGAGGTAACCATAATATCCACCTTGTGTCAGCTCAACAAATATTTCTGAAGTGCTGCTGCACTGTTTCATCAGATAATTGATGCCTTTCCTATTACACAGATTAATTTTTTCTGTTTTGTTTCTTGCTTTAGCTTCACAATGTTTCCCTTCTTGCTTTAGCTTCATGACATTGTTATTCTTTCCATATTTATTTTTATGGCTACACTTTTAAATGGGCATTTCTAACTTCTAAAGATTTCTGTTTGAGATGATGAAAAATTGATTTGAACATTTTCCTTATGATAGGAGAAGTTATATCATAGTTATATCTCCTTAATCCTTCATCTTAAAATTTCTCTTCTTAATATATTATTATTTCTTATCATGATCATTATTCAGTAGAGTAGCCACTCTGTCATGTGTGCCTATTCTGCCTTGAATTAATGAAAGTTAAATAAAATTTAAAACCTTTCTCCTCAGTCACCCTACAGCATTTGAAATACTCTGTAGCCATGTCGTGCACAGCACAGGTAAGAATACCTCCAGTGATTACTTTCTTCTTAGACAGTGCTCCTTTAGCTTCATAGTATTTTTAACTTTCAACATTCTTAACTTTGTTTCTGTTTCTATTTCTAACTTTTCCTTTCACACTTTATTAGATTTTTTAACAAAAATTCTTGGTAGGGCCCAAGATTTAGCTCGCTGGTTCCAGCGCAAGGTCCTGAGTTCCATCCTGGTAACCACATACAATGCTGGGCGTGGTGACTCATGCCCACCAGCAATCAACACCACATATCATAGTGCCGGGTGTGGTAGCTTATGCCTGTAATCCCAGCACTCGGGAGGCAGAGGCAGGAGGATTGCTGAGTTCCAGGCTTGCCTGGACTACACAATGAGCTCAGGGCCAGCCTGAACAACAAAGCTAGACCCTGTCTTAAAAATAAAATTTTTTCGGTAAATAGAATATTTACTATATAATATAGTTGGTCACAATACTAGAAAGTAATAGGCAGGCTTTTGTTTTGAACTATGTTACCAGTCACACTCTTAAACTCCTTCTGATGCTCTGTGACTTACATCACTGAATATTACCAGCTTTTTCCTTATGTTCCATATATAATCAATAGTGTATACATTTGAAAGATAGAATAGTTTTACATGATCTAAAATCCTTACATGGTAAAATTTGGATGCACTTAATCTTTATCATAGCACAGAAAACATGAAATTACAGTTCTAGTAGCATCCACAGGAGAATACAGTAACTGCTTCTAGAGGGGAAAGTAGATTAGTTGGGCACATGTGAGGGGAAATATTACTTTTTCAACTCTAAATCTTTCTACATCATTTAAATGTGAGGGTATATGCCTTTATTTTTATTTTAGAAGTAGTAATTTTCTAAAATCCTATTAGATTCAAAATGGATTCCATAAAAATTTTAAATGGAATAAAAAAATAAGCTGTCTTGACAAAGTAGAAGTACAGAACTAGAGACTCTCAGACCATTAGATAAATTGCTCAGACTCATTCCTCCATGTGGAAGATTAGCTTGGTTGGCCATTAACTATGATACTCATATATTTAAAATTAGAAATGACTATTTTCATTTGTTATGGATCAAATATTCTACCTTTAATTACCTAGGTAATCTTAGATAACTTTTAAAGCATGACTACTATTAAAATAGGTAACTGTATGATATAAAATAGTAGTATAGTTCATTCTGTATTAATCATGACTCCAATCCTTTGCATCCAATTATATCATTATCTGAGAAAACTGATTTCCCTAAAACCACATGGTACATTAGTACCAAAGGAAAGATCTATTTTAATGGAAGACATAGAAAAGATCTTTGCTTAAAATAAATATCACAATCTAGAAATCTGTTTATTTATTATTAAAATTACATGTTTTCTTTCATTTATACTCAAAGAATAAAAACATTTGGGTTAAATATATTGCTTTTCATCTTTAATGTATGAATTTCCTTATATACACTAATAATAAATGTTTTTCTGAATTGCAAAAGTGGATATAAGATAAAATCTTTATAAATAAAGTTTTTATGGTAGCTCTTATCTTCTTTCAAACTATTTCTAGCTTTTCTATAATCATTTGTTTTCACTGTTTTTCAGATAGGAAAAAGGTGTATTTTAATGATGACTAATAACCATAAAGCTCAGTAATTGTCTCCCCCATAAAGTTAGTCTAATTGCATTATTGATGATCACTAAATTACATGGAAGTTTATCATAAAGACATTTCATTCATATTTGTTGAAATTAACTTCACTAATAAGATTTTATGCAGAATGATTTCCATATTTTTATAACTAGGTGGCTATTTTTCTAATAAATTTATACTGCATTGTCACCTAAATGCAATAATATTTTAAAGCCAAGATGTTATCATGCTAGAGCACTATTTATTAATAAAATTCACTTATGTATTGCAAAATATTGCAAGCAATAGTTTAATGATGTGTTCAGTGATAGTTAATACATTACATGCATTGACCTAAGCAAAGGATGCTTGAGCCCAGGAGTTCAGGCTGACCTAGGCAACCTAATAAGATTCCCATCATTAAAAAAAAGAAAGAAAGTAAAATATTTACAAGTAACTGATAGTAAAATGGACGTATGGTAGTGTACATTTTGAAAATCGTACCCAGTTTTTGTTCAGTCATAACTACGTTAAAACTTTCTGATCTTAGCATTATGTTCAAGTATTCACGAAAAAAAGTGTATGCCACCTTTAAAAAATGCCTTATAGGGACGGAGGGTTAGCTCAGTGGTTCCAGCGCCTGCCTCACAAGTGCAAGGTCCTGAGTTCAATCCCCAGTAACCACATACAATGCTGGGCATGGAGACTCACGCCCACCAGCCATCAATACCACATACTACAGTGCCAGGTGTGGTGGCTCACGCCTGTAATCCCAGCACTCAGGAGGCAGAGACAGGAGGATTACTGAGTTTAAAGCTTACCTGGGCTACATAGTGAGCTCAGAGCCAGCCTGAACTACAAAGCGAGACCCTGTCTCAAAAAAAAAAAAAAAAATTCATCTATCCTTTTGCCAAGTAAAAGAGTCAATTTCATATCTTTGAAATGAATTCTTTGACCTAGCAAGTGGCAAAATATGTTATCCTCATCCTCAGTGTCTGTCCTTATGAATGAATGAATATTCAAGGAAGTGACCAGTGCTATTGCTGAAGCTTATAGTTAAGTACCTGAAGCAAATATCACTTTCTTTGAAATAAGCAAGTAATAAACACCACTGAAGATATCAACAGGAATTAGTTCAAGCTAATAACTTTTTGGGTGCTCTGACATCATAAAATTCCTCCTTTTATCTAAAGTTTGTGTGCTCATTTTCAAAAGTGAACTAACAATGGGCCGGAGATTTAGCTCAGTGGTTCCAGCGCCTGCCTCACAGGCACAAGGCCCTGAGTTCAATCCCTGAAACCACATACAATGATGGGTGTGGTGACTCACCCCACCAGCCATCAATACCACATACCACAGTGCCGGGCCTGGTGACTCACACCTGCAATCCCAGCACTCGGGAGGCAGAGACAGGAGGATTGCTGAGTTTGAGGCTTGCCTGGGCTACATAGTGAGCTCAGGGCCAGCCTGAACTACAAAGTGAGACCCTGTCTCAAAAAAAAAAAAAAAAAGTGAACTAACAGGTTTTGAAACCACCAAAATTCTTGTGGTATAGATTTTAGAAGTATCTTGCATATCATGAAAGCAACATTACAAGTTCTTGAACCAGAAGGACTTCCTCAAAGATCATTTATAATTTGCCTACTCAGTCGCCATATGATAGTGCTCACTCAGCTGTCTAACATCACTTTTTTCTTTCTTTTTACTTTTCTTTTGAGTGAGATTTATCTCCTCTCTCTCTCTCTCTCTCTCTCTCTCTCTCTCTCTCTCTCTCTCTCAAAGGGCAACTACAACTGTGTTTATTAGTTTATTATTTACTTATAAGAAGAAATATTGATCAACAGAAAAAAAGTAGGTCCTAAGAATGAAGGAACTAAATTTTGTTCTGCAAATAACTTATGAGTAGCTGCTCTGTACTAGAAATTAATGTATAAAACTAATACAAAATTGGCCTGGGTAACATGGTTATTCCCGTGTACCTTTCACTGTAGTGGGAAGGCAGACAAGTAATACATACTGAAAAATGGGTCATTCAAAATAATGTGCTCCGAAGGGAGCATTAGGATTTTATCTTCAATTGATGTTGGATTTTGTAAAACGCTTTTTCTGCATTTCTTGAGGTGGTCATTTATTTTTTTTTTTTGTCCTTCCTTCTGTTTATGTAACGTATTCAATGTATTGATTTGTGTGTGTTGAACCTTGCATCCCTGTGATGGCGGTAATGATGTATGATATTTTGATGATCCATTACTTTCTGTTTGCCAGTATCTCCTTGAGGATTTTTGTGTCCATATTCATTAAAGAGATTAGCTTGTATTCTCTTTTTTAGTTAGGTTCTTTCTCATTTTGAAGTCAGGGTAGCTTCCAAGAATGACTCTAGGAAAACCCCTTTCCTTTTCATTTCATTAGAGTTTGAGGAGTATTGGTCTTGGCTGTTCCCTGAAGTTCTTGTAGAATTCAGCAGTAAATCCATCAAGTCCTGGCTTGTCTTAGTTGATAAGGATTTGTTTGTTTGTTTGTTTGTTTGTTTGTTTTTGCTTTAATTTCATTTCTTGTTGTTGGATTATTTGGGGTTTTCATGTCTTCTTGGTTAAACTTTGGAAATTCATATGTGTCTAGGAATCTACCCATCTCTTTTTTTTTTTTTTTTTGAGACAGGGTCTCGCTTTGTAGTTCAGGCTGGCTTGAGCTCACTGTGTAGCCCAGGCAAGCCTGGAACTCTGCAATCCTCCTGCCTCTGCCTCCCGAGTGCTGGGATTACAGGCGTGAGCCACCACGCCCAGCATTGTATGTGGTTACCGGAGATCGAACTGAGGACCTTGCGCTTGCGAGGCAGGCGCCAGAACCACTGAGCTAACCCTCCTGCCCTACCCATTTCTTTTGAATTATTTAGTTCATTAGAGTACAAAGTAGTTGTAATAATTAGTAGTATCTGTTTTTATTTCACTTTTTCCATTTCTTATTGCATTGATGTGCATCATTTATTTCCTTCTTTGGTAATGTGGGCTAAGTAAGGATTTATCTGTTTTGTTTATTGTTTCAAAGAACCAGTTCTTTGATTCAGTAATTCTTTGTATTGGTTTTGTAGCCTCGGTTTCATTAATTTCTGCTCTGATATTTATAATTTCCTTCCTGTGTTAAGTTTGGAAGTAGATTGTTCTTTTTCTTCTAGAACTGTCAGGTGTATCAAGTTATTAATTTGGACTCACCCTGTTTGGATGATATGAGCTGTTTTAGTTACTTTCTTCTTTCTGGTACAAAATGCCTGACACCTGCATGTTAAAAGAGGAAAGGTTTGTTTGAGCTCACAGTATGCAGAGGTTTCAGTCCGTAGCCAGCTGGCTCCAGCACAGGCTGAGATGGCAGAAGAGGGTGACAGAAGTAGTTTGTCGTATGGCAGGCAAAAAGCAGCAAGACTTCCCTCTTCTTTCCCTCTTTATTCCATCCAAACTGGTTCTATCCACACCAAGAGTGAGTCCTCCCTCCAGAAAAAATCAAGGAAGAAATTAGACAGTTCCTAGAATCAGATGATAATACCAGTACCACATAGAAGAACCTGTGGAGCACAAGTCCTAAGAGAGGCATTTAAAGCTGTGGATACTCGGGCCAGAGATTTAGCTCAGTGTTTCTGGCACCTGCCTCACAAGCGCAAGGTCCTTCGTTCGATCCCCGGTAACCACATACAATGCTGGACATGGAGACTCATGCCCACCAGCAACCAGTACCACATAGGGCCGGACATGATGGCTCACGCCTATAATCCCAGCACTCGGGAGGCAGAGACAGGAGGATTGCTGAGTTCCAGGCTTTCCTGAGCTACATAGTCAGCCCAGAGCCAGCCTGAACTACAAAGCTCTGTCTCAAAAAAACAAAAAACTGAGTATATTCATGTTGTGGCTTATATCTAGCAACACCCAAGCCTCACGCACATTGTGGGGCTTTTGGGAGGTGATGGGCTTATAAGTAAATATCTTTAAATGCTACAAGTGTCACCATTAACAATAGAAAAGATTACCAATGATAATAGCATAGTTAAATACTCAAAGATTAATAAAACTTAATAATGGTAAAGATGAGGAGAATGTAGAATGGCAGAATGAAGTTTGAAAAATAAAGAAAACATGAAAAGTAGAGAGATGTCATATAAAGGATCCTATTGAAGAGTAAAAGAAAATTAATAAAATTAACTAAAATTGATAGAAAAGAATAAAAAATAGTAAAATAAATATGAAAACAAAGATAAACCCAAACGCCACCAAAAAAAAAAATGAGTCCCCAAAAAATTCATCCATGTTTTTAAGTTAGTGGCTTTTTTCCACGGTCAGCAGGATTGACCATTAGCTATCAAGGAGGGCAGCGAGTGCCTGCTAAGTCCTACTTTGTTTCCATGCCCATGTGCTTCTGTTCAAGTGGCAGATCCTGTCCTGCCTTTCCCTGGGTATGCTAAGTCAGTGGTTTCCATCCTAGGCTTGTCCTCGCTCTGCAGGCCCATTTCTGTGTTGCTCTGTGCACAGCAAGTCCTGCCTTTCTCTGCCTAGCTTTATGGCCTATGGGTTTGCACCGCCCTTCTAGCCCCCCGCCGTGCTCCAGAAGGCTGTCTGTACTCTGCAGGCTGTGCCGCCCATTCATGTTGCCTTGTATCCCTGCTCACATTTATAGATGGGGAAGGAAACAGACTATTGAGTTCTCTTCTGCGGTTCAGGCAGCCTGCTGGACCTACAGCTAGCCCTTTCATCCCCACTGCCCTCTGGGATTCAGTGAGTAACAGGTCACGCCCACTTCCCCAGCCTGCTTTGCATGTCCTAGTCTCCTGCCTCAAGACTGCTTTGTTCTTCTCTGTGTATTATGCTCCATTTCTCCAGCTTTTTTTTTAATTGAATTCTTTATTGGTACATTTTATATACAGCTCCAGTTTTTCTGTACTTTCTAGCTTTCTTATCAGCGCCTTTCCAGTTCTGAAAATCTTCTTGTTTTTTTCTCTTCTCCAAATTGTTTACCTGGTGTCTTGATTCCAGGTCCTAGAGATACCATATTTTATCACCAGTTTCTACTCTGCTGTTCTTCTGGCCTCTATGTTTGTTTTAAAATATATTACTCATGTTGTGGAAAAACATTTTCATTTTGACAGAAAAGTAATTTTGGAGCTCCAGGGGTTGTTTACTCCCTTGCAGATACTCCCATGCCATTTCAGTTTTCCTGTTTCTTAGCTGAAAAAGGCCAGGCTAAAGAAATAGGAAAGACAGGGGAGTGACAGGCATCAAGTCACCTGACTACTTACGCTCACTAGCTATGTTACTTACACTCATCTGCCTGTTTACAGTTTGTCTCCTCCTACTAAAATTTAAGATACATGAGAGCAAGGGCTGTGATTTGGTCCTAACTATATCTATAGGATCCAAACAACGCCTGGCTCAGAGGAAGTGCTCAGTGATGTTGAAGGATTAGTCTCTAGTCTTGTGGTGAGTTCTTTCTTTGCCTTTGTTTCTCCTTTTCCTTTGCTCTTATTTTCTGGTGACTATTTTGATCCCCTCTCCCAAATCCCATGAAAATTATCAGCTGATCTTTTTTGTTTATCATGTCAGTGGGATATCAGAGCCATCCCTGAACTGTTTTTCTCCTGGCAGGATCCTAGTGGAAGCTTGGCTTCTGAGCTAACAGTGATACCCATCTGAGCTTACACCTGATTTTCTGGCCTTTAGAACTCACTCTGTAATCACAATTAATACCCTACCTAGTCAGTTCTCTTAGGAGAAGAGTTGTTAAATGGCTCCTTCATTTACCTTTCTTTCTTCCCACAATACCATTTCAGTTGCTTTCATCAGCCACTGTTCTTCAGAGAATTTCCCTCCCCTCCCATGTATTTACTACAGGTATCCCATACTGCCTCTCTAACAGTGCTAGTCCCATGGTTAAAGGGGCATTATTATTACTGCTGTCAAAATTGTTCATCTGACTGCTGCACTTTTAATTAGCGACAGGATCACCTTCTCCAACATTCTATCACTATCCCTCCCTTTGGTCTAACCATCTTCTTACTGTTACCTTCCCCAATTCCAGGGGGAACTGCTTGCCCCGTCTTGGAGAAAAGAACGTTAGAGTCCTGAGTTACATTTTAAGTGTCTGGGGGTTACCCACCTGCCTTTCAACAGTACCCCTGCCTTTTTTTGAAAACACCACCATAGTCCTGAAATTCCAGCAGCCAGTTTTCCATGTTTAATCAGGGATAAATCATATCCCATCATTAATCCTTTCCATCTCTTTCTTTTTGTCTGACTGCATAGACGGTGCCTGGAGCAATGCTTACAATGTGATAGGTATACAATATACATTTGTTCAATGAATGAGTTGAGCTCTGCAGTTTCACTTAACTCACTCCTGAGCAGATTAACTCTGAATGTTGGAATTGTATTATGAGTCAAAATCTAGGAAAGGGTAGGTAGATACCCATTTCCTTATTGACCTAAAAAAAAGTATTTACATTTACTCTGTGCCTTAGCAATTCATCTTATAGAAATCTTCCCAAAATCATCTTGCAAAAATATACAGTGGTATCTAATAGTAAACCAACCTGTGGCCACAGTAGAATCCCAGGAGGCTAAAATGGAACTCCAAAGAGATATTGCTATCAAATGGTCTTTGTGCTATAATAGTGAGTTTTAAAAGTAACTTGAAAAACAGCTGATACTATCTTTTATGTAAGGAGGAGGTAGATAGACATATACTTGCTTATTTTAAAAAGAAACAAAGAGAAGGGCTGGAGATTTAGCTCAGTGGTTCCAGCACCTGCCTAGCAAGTGCAAAGTCTCTGGTTCCATCCCCACTAACCACATACAATACCAGGTGTGGTGACTCACACCCACCAGCAATTAGTAGCACACGCCACAATGCTGTGTGTGGTGGCTCATGCCTGTAATCCCAGCACTTGGGAGGCAGAGACAGGAGGATTGCTGAGTTCAAGGCTTGCCTGGGCTACATATTGAGCTCAGGGCCAGCCCGAACTACAGAGCAAGACCCTGTCTCAAAAAAAAGAGAAAATTAGAAAAATTAATAAAAGTAATAAGAAGGAGGATACCAAGTGGAAGAACAAGAATGGAAACTAGACTTCTTTGACTATACCCAGTTAGTTTTTACTTTGGAACAAAATAAATGTTTAGCTAACTTAACCAAAGAAGCTCTGCTTAACTTGTTGATCTTCCCTTCAGCGTGAAGCTTGGTTCCTTTTTTTTGTTTGGTACCAGGGATCAAACTCATGACTTTGCTTGTGAGCCAGGTCCCAGAACCACTAAGCAAAACTTCCAGCCCTTCAGCATGAGGTTCATGTAGTCATGTGAAGAACAGGAGAGACAGACCTTTGAGCAGAAGGCAGAAAGGGGCCAAGTGCAGTATGTTTGAAGAATAGAGAAGCCAGTGAGGCAAGAGTATAGTAGGCAAAGGGGAAAGTGATGTAGAATGAGATTGGAGAAGTAGGCAGCGATTCAGTGAGCTGTGGCCTTGTCTAGATTGATTCTTCAGCAGATATGAGGTAAAATCCTGGTAGAAGACATTTATTAGGAACCCTTGTGAAAGGAAGAAGAAACAGCAGTGGGCCAAGGACAGCATCACAATATGACGCACCCCACCAAAGCTTCAGGCCACTCAGTGCAGAGAGCGCAGGAGCAAGTTCTGCCCATCACAGTCCTTTTACTTCTGGTCCAAGCAGCCGAGCCTATATTCCCTGCCCGTCTCACAGTCAGTAGATGTGGGCTGCTCTGGAAAGCCATTACCAAGGCAGCCCTGCAGCTGGAGCACAAGCTGAAGCTATCAGCAACTTCAGGCTGTCTGATCACACACAGTACTCTTCCCCTTCCTCCCCCTCTTTCTCCCTTCTTCCTTTAGTTGCCATTCCTCCTCTCCATCTCTTTCCTCCTGCTCCTACCCCTTTTTTCTTCCCCAAATCAGTTGCATTTGGTGTATTGAAGACTACCTGGACAGTATGATAATTAACTTTTAGGGCTGCCGGATAGTTACCTGGGAGGCCCTTGTCTGTGTCAGTGAAGTGGAGCACTGCCTTGGAGCTTGGCTATGTCTTAGCATGTGAGGAAACAAGGTGAGGCCCAACTGAAGCAGAGCAAAGCTGCCATGGGTCAGCAGAACACTGGAGTCAGGTAGCAACTATAGTGGGCCTGGCAGGATGCTGAGCCTTGTGTTTGGCTTGCTGAGAAGTATATGAAAGCAATGAGTAGTACAGAATATAGTGGAGGCAGAAGCCAGTTTCAAGTATAGGCGAATTAGGTGAACTAGTAGACTTCTGAACCTCAGTGATCTCTGGTCATAGTTAATGAAAATGTCTATTAGACACCTTAGTTTAATCAGTTCAATAGTTGTTTTTGTGACTATGAAGCTTAGGATTAGTCAGGCCTGAAAGTATGAATTTGTGATTCTTCAGCCTGTGGAAACAGTATTTAAACTTGTAGAATAGAAACAATTACTCAAGGAGAGAGCATAGAAAAAGAATAATGTTAAATAGGACCTCTAATCCTAGTTTTTTGAGGAATCTCCACACTGATCTCAGCAGTGGTTGTACCAGTTCAATTCCCACCAACAGTGGAGAAGTGTCCCTTCCTCCCATCAGCATTTGTTGCTGGTTAAGTTTGCAATAGCAGCCATTCTTTGTAGATTGAGATGAAATCTCAGTGTTATTTTCATCTGCATCTCTCAAATGACCAGTGATGTTGAGCATTTCTTCATATGCTTCGTGGCTACTTTTATTTTTTCCTCTGAAAAGTGTCTGTTCATTTCAGATCCCATTTTTGAGTTAGGTCTTTAAATTTGGGGAGGCTGATTTTTTTAAGCTCTTTATATATTCTAGATAGCAGCCCTTTGTCTGAGGAACACCCATGTAACCCTGCTATTCCCCTGCTAGGAATATACACAAAAGAAATGCAAAACTCATATAACACTGACATATGTGTACCCATGCTCATAGCAGCTCTGTTTGTGATAACCAAATCTTGGAAACAACCCAGATGCCCATCAACTGGAGACTGGATAAAGAAAATGTGGCTTTTTTATAAAATGGAGTATTACTCTGCCATAAAGAATGATAACTGAGTCATTTACACTCAAATGGACATACCTTGAGGACATACTTATAAGTGAAATAAATAGGTCACAGATATGTAAATACCGTTTTTTTCCTCTGGTATGAAAACCTGAAGATGTAAATGAGTTTTAGAATGTATGATAGTTATTATAAAATAGAAAATGTTTGAAAGGAAAGGGTAAGGGTAAGTAATGAAGGGAAAGAAAAAAATGTGATTGTAAAAATGGAAACAAAGCATGTATATAGGGGGTAGGGGAGTTACAGGGTGGGTAGGGGAATGGGAAAAAATAATTAAGTTGTGTCATATACTGGTACAAAGTCTCAATGTTGAGTGTGATCATGATGTGTATATAAAATGTACCAGTAGGGCCAGAGATTTAGCTCAGTGGTTCCGCCACCTGCCTAGCAAGTGCAAGGTCCCTGGTTCAATCCAGTAACCACATACAATGATATGATCTTGGTTGTAGTGACTCACGCCCACCATCAATCAGTACCACATCCCACAATGCTGGGCTTGGTGGCTCACACCTGTAATCCCAGCATTGGGGAGGCAGAGGCAGGAGGATTGCTGAGTTTGAGGCCTGCTGGGCTATAGTGAACTCAGGGCCAGCCTGAACCACAAAGTGAGACCCTGTCTCAAAAAAAAAAAAAAATGTACCAATAAAGAATTTTTTTTAAAAAAGAATAACGTGTAGAACTGCATCTTAAAAAGCACTTCCTGAGTACTCAAGTGTTCAGAGATTTTGCCAAGAAGATACAAATACTTGGATATTTTACATTTATCTCAGATTTGATATGTCAAAGTAGAATCTCTCCTCTTTTTCTGTTTCTGTTATTATTCATTGAAGTAGAGCCCATCTTGGTCTCCTTTACCTCCATATACTTGGTGACCAAGACCTTTCTTCCTTTGAACATCTAAATACTCTTCCCTTTCCTCTCCATCTCCCTATCAGTTCCTTGGTTTCTGCCCTAATGATTTCTCACTTGCATTTCTGTAGTAACATCCTGTCTGATGTCTGTATTCTGGTCCTGCCCCCTTCTAATCCAATTTCTACAGTTGCCGGATTAATCTTTTAAAAATAAGGCACAAACATGTTAATTCTCATGATTACCAGTTTAAGCAAATAGAAATACAGTAAACCCCATTAAATTTTAATTGCAAAAATTAAATAATTAATTTTAAGTGTATGTCTCATGTAATATTTAGGGCACAAATACTATGCAGTTATTCTTTATCTGAAATGCAAATTTAACTGAACATCCTATATTTTATCTAGAAGTTCCACTGTTACCTCAATATCCAAAACATTTCACCCTTGCTTTCAGGGTAAAATCTGAATATTCTAAGAATATGCTGAAAAGTCAACACATTCTTTTTTTTTTTTTTTAGTTTTTTGAGACAAGGTCTCACTTTATAGGTCAAGCTGGTCCTGAACTCACTATGTACCCAGTCTAACCTCAAACTCTCGGCAGTCCTCCTGCCTCTGCCTCCCAACTGCTGGGATTACAGGAGTGAGCCACCATGCCGGCATTTGTGGTATGTAATACCAAGGGTCGAATTCAGAACCTTCTGCTTGCCAGGCAGATGCTGGAACCACTGAGCTAAATCACTTTTTTTTTTTAAGTGAGTTTATTGTTACATTTTAGATACATATCACAATGACATTCAACATTCAGAATTTGTACCTGTACATGATGTATCTTGATTCTCATTTTTTCCCATTCCCCTGCTCCCTATAAACCCCACCCCCTATACATATCAGTTTTGTTTCCATTTTTTTATTGTTGTTTTTACCATAGAATGTTTTTTTCTTTTCCTTTTACTTTCCCCTAAAAGTCAGCACATTCTGGCCCCTTCCTACTACATGAACCACTCACAGTGTCCAAAATTTATTGTGCTGCCCTACTTTTACTCCTCCAGCTTCCTGAATTCATGCTTACATATTCCTAGAATGCCCTATCTTCTTATTCTTTTCTTAATTCCTGTAGATTTTGTAGGAATGAAGCATTCCTCCTTTTAGGAAGTCATCTCTTAGCCCTGATCCCCACTCTGTGAATAATAATTAGAACTCTGGCTTTTCTTCTGTATTTTCATAACGTCTTTAGCTTAATATTATCACAAGTTTTATCCTATTGTAATGTAGTTACTATTTATCTCTCATAAGTAAATTATGAGTTCCTTGAGCACAGACTAAAAGTTGTATCTTTTAGTCAGTGTATGAATGAACCAGTGGATGAGTGAATGGAAAAATAGAAAGGACTCATGCATTAGCTACATGATAGTCACTGGTGCATATCCAGCTTTTCCCTCTCTTGACTCTTCGCTGAGTTTACATGTTAGCAAGTTATGTCCTTTGCTTATCCTCCTCTTTGTTCCCAACAGTGAGCTCCCTAAAAACAGAAGCCTTGACATATAGGTATTCAGTATGTAGTTTTTGAGTGAATGAAAGATAAAATGCATCAATGAGTGAGGATGATGGCCCTGATGTCCCCCAGGTCTGAGGAATGCAGCCTCAAGCAATGACACTGGATTCCCATGGGCAGGCTCCCCTAGGCCTGAACTGCCGCTTTCCAACTGTATCTCTCTTCTTTCCTGAACCCTCTTCTTCCCTCTCAAACTAAGAGATAATCCTTTCTCCCTGTACGGGTTGGCACAGACAGCTCAGTAAATGCTGGCAGTCACTCACTGATGGAGCCTCCTCTTTCTACCAGGGCTCTTGCCGCTGTACTCCTTTCCTTCTCTTGGAGGCCGCGCTCCCAGAGCCATGGGGATCTGAAGCTGCCTTTTCTCCTGGGGATTATGTTCTTTCCCTTTCTCACACAAGGTAGCAAGGTTTTTTTTTTTTTTGTCTCCCACCAGGGTAGTTCAATTAAATAGAACTAAAGTTAAGTGACTCTAATTATTTTTTATTAATGTTTAACTGCTAAATTTCTTTTTCAATTAAATAATTGTGTCTTTATGCTCAGAGGTCCTTTTTTCATATACATGGAAGTTCGTTTATTTTATTAAAGGAAATACCACCTGCAAAACTAATGACTTGAGCTCTGTGATAAGTTCATTTTAGTGACATTTAGAGATTCAATAATTAATCTGGCTCAAGTTCAAAGGCAAAAAACTCAATGCCAGAAATGTCTAGCCAGCAAAGAATATAAACAAACCGTACAATTGTCCCTTCAAATAACAAGAGCTATTGAGATCAACTTCTTGCAATTAGAAATGTTTTGGAAAAATGCAGGCAGAAAGTTCAAGAAGCATGTTAAAACAACAAAACTCAGTGTAGATTTTCATTATTGTAATTGATCAAAGGATGTGTGCAATAAGTTTGAACATGAATAAATCAAATGTGACATTGATTTGGCAGAGGCACACTGATGATTGGCAAGAACACATAGCAGGAGCATCGTCTGCTAAAGCATAACTCGCTTGGCTGTTGTTTCATTCTAATGGATTTCTTAGCAACCCACTGCTACCGTACAAACCTAAGCACCACCAATTATTTACCCTTTGGGTTGGCACTCCCATGTGGGGCAGGTCAAATTACTAGTCCAAATTACTAGATTACTAGTCCAGCAGGTCTTAACCTGAGTTTGCACACAGAAATACCCTTTGGGGATCTATGTACTTCCCCCTTCTTTTGCCTTTTTCTACACAGAAGAGGATGACTTAAGAATGTACTATTTCATCTTGACAGTTCAACTTGTAGAACTAGAAAATTAGTTTAATTAAACAAGTTGGTGATATTTTCAAGATTAAACATTACCGTAGCAGTTGCTCTGCCTGAATTGTTTCTCAGTGCATTACAAAATTGACTGTAAAAAAGAAATATCTGTGGATAGGGAATATAGCTCAGTGCTAATGTGAACCTTGCATCCATGAGGCCCTGGGTTCAATCCCCACCACCTTCCCCCAGAAAAAGTCAGAACTGAATTGAATTCAACTCAATTTAGAACATTTTAAAACATAACATTCCCATTATAATTTAATGTTGAGGTTTAGGGGCCATGAGATTTATTTTTACATAAACTGTTAGATGGTCACATCTCTCTGGGTATCTGTGGTATGGGGTCTAGAAACATACTTCATGCCAAATATTACATCTGTTTATTAAACCATTGTATTCTTCAAAAAAGTTTAACTTATTGAAAGGCAGTATAATCATACTTTGAAATGTTTAATATTTATGAAAATAAAAATAATTTAATAGAATATTTAAATTATAGAAAGAAATTAATGGAATTATGAAGCTCAAACTTATCCTATATTTTAGCATTTGCCTGGTAAGAGGTAATACTACAGATTTACGAGATTATATTTAGAAATTTAAATATTTTATAAAGTTGATCTGTTTTCTAATACCAAAGTTGCTTTGTATCTTCATCATTTATGCATTTTGAAAGCATATATCTAGCTTCTATATATCAAAGATATTATCATTTTAAATTACAACATTGTAGTGCTCACTTCGGCAGTACATATACTAAATTACAACATTGTATAAATGAACCACACCTTTTTTCCCGTGGAAGATCCAGTGACATTAGCCAAGAATAACTCTTTACTTTTACTTGCTCTTTAATATAGTAATCTTTCTAACAATGAAGCATTGCTGAATTTATTTTTAATCATAGTTTGATTTCTGGCATGTGTTGTCATTATTTTTTTGCTTCTTTATTACTTATTGTAAAAAATTTTAAACAAAACTAAAATAGAGAAGTTTAATGTGTTTTGAACTTATGTTCAAATATAGTTATATATGATATATTTAGAATTCTCAAGTACTTAAAGCCAAATGGAGGCTATTTATATGTACTAAATACAGAGGAGCCAACTGTCACAGAAGAATAAGAATATAATGTTTGTATACATATTCAGCCTTTATAAGTTTGAATTTTTCTCTAGATTCTTAGCTCTTTCAAAGCAAACTTTATAATTCACTAATACAGAGCTGAACATTATTAATTCTTCCATTTCTTGGTCAATATAAAAATTATTTGGTTAGGGGTACAGATTACTGATAGCATGTGCTTAGCATGTATTAGGTTCAATTCCCAGCACCAAAATAATTTTGAAGTCTATTATCATGGAATGTTATACATGACCACCACAACATCATCGTTATATATCTGTATATATAAAGCATTACTAAAACGGTCCCTGATAGCATAATTCTCAATTGGCTAGACTGAGTCTTTTTCTTTGTTTTGGGTGTTTTTTTAAATTTTAATTGCATTCTTTATTGGTACAATTTGCATACATCTCACAATCACACATAACACTGGGGAATTTGTACCAATATATGACACAGTCAATTCTCATTTTTACCCATATTCCCACCCACACCTCCCCACCCCCTATATACATGCTTTTTTATTTTCTTTCAGAATCATATTTATTCCTTCCCCGCATTACATCCCCACACCAAATTTCCTTTGGAAATTTCCCATTCTAAAAAGACTGTCATACTTTCTAGAGCTCATTTGCATCTACCGGTGCTTATATCAACAAGAAGATCCGGTATTTGCCTATCTGTGTTCTTTTGATTTCACTCATTAGCGTGTCCTCCAGGTGCATCCATTTGCACATAAATGAATCAATCCGTTTTGGTTTTTGAGACAAGGTCTTGCTATGTACTTCAGGCTTACCTTGAACTTACAATGTAGCCCAGGCTGGCCTCAAACACGTAATAATCCATCTGCCTCAGCCTCACCTGGGATCACAGGTATACACCACCACACCTGGCATTTGAATCTTTTAAAAATAAAAATTTTATTTAGCTTAGTGGCACTGTGCCTGCCTTGCAAGTGCATGGTTATGAGTTCCATCCTCAGTACCACCAAAAATAAAAAAAATAAAAATAAGAATTTTATTAAAGAATGGGAACGTTGAATGACAGCATGAAAATAATCAGTTTTATTTATACACTCTTTATACACAAACATATAAAGATATCAATGGCATTTACATAAGTTAATAATGACTAATTTATAATTTTCATAATTTTTATTTTCCTTATTTACTAGGTTATGTGTAATAATAATATTCCTAAAATGTTTACTGAATAAAGCCCTAAAATGTGTATATAGGCCTACATCTAAGTATTCCATTCCACTTAATAGTTCATTTCTACCACTTCAATCCAGTTATAAACCCAGAGCCACAGAACAACTTGTAGCTTTGAGACAGAAAACCCTGAAGATAACCTTTCTCAGCCCTTCTCCCAGGACTAAGGAAGTAATCTGAACTTTGATCTACTCATGCTAACTTTACCAGAGTGTGGTTGTCTGCTCCCTCCGTGTACTCAGATTTTGGAGGGCAGCTTCTAGACCCAGGTATGCTTTCTTTGTCCCAGTGCATTATTTGTTTTACTTCCTTTTATAGTGCAAATATCCATTTCTTTATCAGTACATCTTACATACACATCATCACATGCAATATTGAGAATTTGTGCCAGTATATGACACAAGTTAATTCTCATTTTTCACCCATTCCCTTACCTACCCTTCAACTCCTCCACCCCATATTCATACGTTTTCTTTTTAATAGATTTTTTTCTTTCCCCTCGTTACTTACCCCTACCCTTTTTCCTTTGAATATTTTTTATTTCACAATATCTATCATACATTCTAGAACTCATTTATATCTTCTGATTCTCATACCAGAGCAAAGATAGAGTATTTACACATCAGTGACCTATTTATTTCACTTACGAGTATGTCAAGGTTATGTTAATTTAAGTATAAATGATTCAGACTTAACATTCTTTATGGCAGAGTAATACTCCATTTTATTTTATTTTTTAAGCCACGTCTTCTTTATCCTATCTCCAGTTGATGGGCATTTGGGTTGTTTCCAAGATTTGGCTATCACAAACAGCTGCTATGAACATGGATCCACATGTGCCACTGTGATATGATTCCTTTAAAGCAAATGTCCATTTCTGTTGTCTAAGATTTCCTCCAGCCATTAGTGTATGTAAAAGAATTCATTACCACTTCAGAAAATTCAGGTGTACCAGAAATTCACATAAGGGACTAGATGATACGAGTGGGATAACGTGCTAGTTACATTATGACTGACATCTGTGAGTGAGCTGTAGATTAGCATATTAGATTACACATTTGAAGCTTTTATTTTTTAAAAAAAAAAACTTTAAAAGCTTTTTGGCATTACTATACAAAGAAATTTGCAACAACATTACCTCCACCAAAAGGACACTTACACACAGGGTCATAGAGTAATGGCATTGGGAAAACTTGAACTGCAATCTTTTGAGGGCTTTAGTTCACATCACTGAATAGTGAATAGTACATATATCAGTCATCTTTCTGTTCCTGGGAATATGTATCTGACATCCACAGTTTAAAAGAGGAAGGGTTTATTTTGGCTCTCATTTCAGAGATTTCAGTCCATGGTAGACTGGTCCCATTGCTGTGGGCTTGGGAACATCATGGTGGAAGGGCATGGTAGACCAAAGCTGTTCATCTAAGGGCACTGAGGAGGCAGAGAAAGAGAAAGAAAAAGCCCAAGAAAAGATGTACCCAGAAAGGCACATACCTCTAGTGACCTCCTTCCAAGTAGGCTCCTACTCCCAAGTTTCCATGACCATCTACAACAGTGCCATCAAGTTATGATCCACTGATGAAGTTAGAGACCTCATTACCCTGTATTTCTTAAAAGCCATTAGCAATCAAACCTTTAGGACGATGAGACTTTTGGGGTGACATTTTATATCCCATCCATAATAAATAGCCATTAATTTAGCTGTGTTGTGAAAGAAGCACTGAGTTTGTTAAAAGCATTCAGAACTTTTCCTTTCTTAAAAAAAAATCTCTTTTTAATCCTTCACAGTGGTACTGTTATAATTTTGAAATAGAAAGTGTACAAATTCAAACAATAAATACTGATGAATCTGTCTGCTTCCCAGTGCCAAGGTTCCATATATAATTCAGAACTAAACTGATTGGCTCCAACTTGAAAACCTATATTGCCTGTTGAAAGGAGACAAATGATCATAAAATGCTCCTTATTCATAAACATATTTAGGGAATGTTTTGACATAAAGCTCCTTGCATTTAAAACTCAGTGTCTGTAACATTAACCAAAACAGCTTTTTCCTTTCAACTTCAAATCATACCTTTATATTATTTTAAATATCAATGCTTATCTTCCTAAAGGACTATACTGTTTCGAATCCACTTTAGAAACAAAGGTTACATCAAACATTGAGATATCCAGATGTCGCTTTTTGTCATTTTTTTTTTACAATGTTAAATTTTTTTTTTTTTTTTTGAGACAGGGTCTCACTTTGTAGTTCAGGCTGGCCCTGGGCTCACTATGGTGCCCAGGCAAGCCACCGCGGACTCAGCAATCCTCCTGTTTCTGCCTCCGGAGTGCTGGGATTACCGGCATGAGCCACCATGCCCAGCATTGTGGTATGCGGTGTTGATTGTTGGTGGGCGTGTCTCCACGCCCAGCATTATATGTGGTTACTGGGGATCGAACTCAGGACCTTGCGCTTGCGAGGCAGGCACCGGAATCACTGAGCTAACCCTCTGGCCCTACAATGCTGAAATTTTAAAATGATATGAGAACTTGCTTTTGTTAATGCTGTAAATATTAGTTAATTAGTATTCTAATTTTTTCACATTTTTCTTCAAGGAATGTCAGGACATACGGATAAGCAAAAGAACACTACAATTTTTTCATTAATTTAAAAATAATATTAATACAGAAGACTGATACAGGGCATAATCACTATATTTCATGATTTTAACAGGCACATCTTTTCAAATTTTAACATTATTGAAATCAAGGATATGCATGAAGTTTAACTACTTTTTTATTATTTTTATTTTCGTATGTGTGTGACAGGGTCTCACTTTGTAGTTCGGCTGGCTGTGAGCTCACTATGTAGCCCAGGCAAGTCTCGAACTCAGCAATCCTCCTGCCTCTGCCTCCCAAGTGTTGGAATTACAGGTGTGAGCCATTATGCCCAGATGCTTTTCTTTTTTTTTAGTGTTGCCTATAATATTGATTTTTTTTTTTTTTTTGAGACTGGTCACCACGCGCAGTATTGTTATAAGTGGTTACCCAGGATAGAACCAGGGAACTTGCACTTGCTAAGCAGGAACTGGAACCACTGAGCTAAATCTCTGGCCCATATTGATGTTTCTTAAATGTGACCATTTTATACTCATTGAAGTTCACTAATAAAATAGACCTATTACAATTTTTGGTGTAGCTAATCCGAGGAACAGCAGTTGCTTGCAGCGGTTTAAGGAAGCATTCCCAACAGCTAAATTGCTCTCGGGAGCTAGTGTGCAGAGTGTGCCGAACTCTGGCCCTGGAAATGGTGGCCTTCCATTCTGATTTCAGTTTCCTTGGGGACTACCTTTCTCAATGTGTGTTCCTCTGCAGTGGAAAAGTAGTCACTGATGATGGCTTTTAAGGCAGAAAATACCTGTTAAAACTAGAAAAATATTTGATAGAGTAACTTATGTTCTTTTGGTTAGTTTGTTTTATCTTCTAGGTAGTAAATATTTCTATTCTATGGTCCACCAGGCCTATTTTGTAATATAAAATGAGAGACATTTAACAGTAATATACCATAGCTTTTAAGCACATATCTATACATTTAAATGAAAAGCAAATATCAAGTATTGTGTGATGTGTGTGTTATTTTTAGGGTTTTCAACTAGAAATTTAGTAATTTTTTTATGTTTGTCTATGTTTAGGAAATACTAAAGAATGAAAAGTACAGAGAAGAAATTAAAATTAAAAGCAAAGACTTTTATGAAAAAGAAAAGCTTCATAGTAAAGAGACCAGCGAGGAACTAGCACAGACTCAGGTTAAAGGGCACGCCTCTGCTCCTTACTTTGGAAAACAAGAACCCTCAGCAACACCCACCAGTACTGGAAAAACCTACGAGCCAGGGTCCTGGGTACCACAAGATGGCAAGGGCCACAATCAATGAATTACAGTATGCTAAAAATCATTTCACTTATACAGATATGACTATTTTAACAAATAAAAGAAGTTTAAAAATAAATTATAGCTACTTGTAATCTTCCTTATTCCATTAAGCTTAAGAACTCATTTTAGTTTGCATAAGAAACATGAGATCATGAACTACAGAATCCTAAATTCTTTCAAACTTAAACCCTACACTCAATTAGTCATCATTCTGTTTATGAATTTCCCTAAAACTAATTTTCCCTCTTTAGTTTACTACCTTGAGGAATGTCATTTATAAGTGCTCAGTACAAGTACGGCACTGTGGATCCTTTAGGAATCACCGACATATACATCATGGTAGAATAAGGGCAGTGAACTCTCCCAAATGACACATATAAAATAAATGAAAAAATTAAGATTTTTATTTCTGGAGAACTGTCCTTGAGATCCCAGAGAATTATTCAAAATATAAACTTGGGTTGGGCATGGGGCTACATGCCTATAATTGTGGCCCCAGGAATGATGAGGCAGAAGGATCACCTTAAGTTGGAAGCCAGCTTAAACGCCATAGCAAGACCTTGACAGAGAAAGCAAATAAGCATAAGCTTGTATAAAACATGTAGCTCCAAAGAAAACTTCACTGATAAAAGAAACTATAAAGACCTTAATGATGAAATGAAAAAAGAACTAACAGAATTGGAGCTGAAGTTTGAAGAGACAAATTAAAATTTAAGACACAGTCCATCAGAAAAATCTGCAAGGACAGTAGAGAGAGAGAAATGGAATAACTGGAGAGTTCCATCAGAATGAAAGTGACTTTCAAGAAGAAAATAGGGAAGAATTCTCAAAGCAAAACACAATTCCACCGATAGTTGGGCCTCAGTGGTTTGAATGCTGAAGAAAAATGTGGACAGAGGTCATTGATCATGTATCAACTTCTGGTAATGTGTTGTAAGTTTCCCAGCATATACAAGTAAGATTTTGATTTTATTTTAATATAGTGTTTGGGATACAATAGATGTTAAGTATTGACTAAGTGAATAAATATTCACCAAGTTTTTATGCTAAATAAAATGAGGAAATCTTTAGATAAGTATTAACAATTGTGTCTTAAAACATATGAGTTAGAAGTTTTACTTAATATCAGATAAAAATTATAATTGCCTAAGAAATACACTACAGAAAAAATTGTCTTGTAAAGTATATATGCTAAAACAAGTAACTGAATAATCAAATCACCATATTTACTGTATGACCCAAAAAGAGCCCACTAGTGATAATTCTAGTGTTCAGCAGCCCTAATACCAGGTTAAATATTTTCTCTTGCGGGCCAGAGGGTTAGCTCAGTGGTTCCGGCGCCTGCCTCGCAAGCGTAAGGACCTGAGTTCGATCCCCGGTTACCACATATAATGCTGGGCGTGGTGGTTCACGCCTGTAATCCCAGCACTCGGGAGGCAGAGACGGGAGGATTGCTGAGTTCGCGGCGGCTTGCCTGGGCACCATAGTGAGCTCAGGGCCAGCCTGAA
>PVIC010028399.1:0-23109 GCA_004025085.1 Thryonomys swinderianus
AAAAAAAAAAAAAAAAAAAAAAAAAAAAAAAAAAAAAAAAAAAAAAAAAAAAAAAAAAAAAAAAAAAAAAAAAAAAAAAAAAAAAAAAAAAAAAAAAAGCACAAACAACAAAAGCAAAGGAAAATAGGCAAATAGAACAGTTTTAGAGCTGAAGACTTCTACATGTGAAAGGAGTAATCAATAGAGTGAAACTGGAAAAAATGCAAATCACACATGTGATAAGGAGTTATATATGAAGAATTCCTACAACTCCACAACAGCAGCAGCAGATCCTACAAATAGCCAAAAGAAAAACATAGGTAGTGAACTTTAAAAGCAAATTCTCTAAAGATGTACCCATGCCAACAGCCATAGGAAAAGGTACTTGATATTCATAGCAAAAATTCAAGCGGAATTTGGATGGTCACTGTTATGGCTTGTGTCTAGATGTCCCCTCAAATCCTCATGAGGTCACAGGGATTTTCAGGGGTGGCTGGATCTAGGGTGTGTGGTGCTAGGATTAAGGGTGCTCCACCCTGGGTGTGGGTGGTACCAATTAATAAACTTGCAGCCCGGATGGAATATAAAGGGAACAGGAAAAAAATGTGGCTCAGTTTCTGCTTTCCGCTTGCTTCTTTGCTATCTCCTCCCGCTTGCCATGGGCTACTTCTCGTTTGTGATGCCCCTCTGCCATGCCACCCTACCTTGGAGCCAGCAGACTATGGACTAGAAACTCTACAAATGGTGAGCGGCAATAAACCTTTCCTCTTGTAACTTTGGGCGCTGGGTACTGTGTTTTGTCTCAGCCGAGAGAAAAGTAACTAAGACAGCCATTCAAAAAAGAATAGAAAGCAAAAAGTTGGAGATGTAAAGAAATCGAAACACTTTTGTATTGTTGGTGGGAGCATAAAAAAGGACAGATAGCCAGTGGACAACAGCATGGAGATTCCTCAAAAATTGAAACTTGGATTTCCAGCTGATCCAGTAGTCTGGGTACATGTCCAAAAGAACTCAAAAGCAGAATCTCAGAGATATTGGTACACCTAAGTTAACTGCGGCCTTATCACATCAGCCACAGGAAATTATCCAGCCTTAAAAATACCAAACTCCTGTTAGATGCTACAATGTAGATGAACTTTGAGCACGCTAGGCTAAATGAAATAAACCACACACAGAAGGACAAACTTTATGTTATTTCCACTCACATGAAATACCCAAAGTACTCAAAATCATAGAAGGCAGAAAGATGATTCCTAGGGGGGAAAAAAGGGAGAAGCAGCTAGTGTTTTGTTTTGTTTTGGTTCTGGGAATGAAACTCAGGGCCTCAAGCTTGCCACAGAGGTGCTGTACCTCTGACTGCATCCCTGACCCACAAGTAGTGTTTAATGGCAACAGAATTTCTGGCTTGAATGGTGAGAAAGTTCTAGAGATCTACTGCTGTACAACACTGTGAGTGTATTTTAAGACTGGAGAACTGTACCTTTTAAAATAGTTAAAAGGGCCAAAGTCAGTGCCCTATAGTCCCAGAAATGATTCAAAAATTACACATTACCAAGTAAAACTTTAAATGAAAATTTTATGAACTTTAATACTGTACTAATCTAAATTTAATCAATAATAAAGATGTATTTCAAAATTTAGAGAAGAATGAGGTTTAATAAAACTCATTTGATTAATGACTCAAGTGGCGCTGGGGCTCCCTAAAAATCCTGGAATAGCACTGAAATCAGGCAGTGGAATGAAAGGCCCTGCACAGGGCAGGGGAAGGGGTGAGTCACAAGAAAAGAGGGACAAGTTACCCCGGGGTGAGGCTGAACACAGTGAGTGAAGGACACACGTTTCACAAGTGAGGGGAAGGTGTTTGCGCCCCCCCCCCACACACACACACATAAGAAAGCTCTGCCTTGACTGAAGTAGTGAACTCATGTCTCTTGGGGAAAAAAAGAGACACTGAACGAACTTGAGAGCATAAAACTCCGCAACTACACTGCTAGTCCGACTTGGCTCACAAATATTTTCTTTGGCCTGTCCCTTGAAAATATCTGAGCTAGTTGGTGACATGTTTTAAAATGTAAGAGTTTCCATGAAATTCTGGATGTCTGTTATCTTTTGAAACTATGTTCCCATCCTCACAGGACATCAGCAAACTGGAGTCACGTCACCAGCAGCTCTCTGCAGCAGCGACACAGGTGATCCAGCTGCCACGCTTGTATCTCAGCTGCCTTGAATCTCACGCCTTCTTGGCTTTACCCGGAAGGAACTGAAGAAGGTGGGAGGAACCGTGGTCCTACAGGGGTGAGGGCGATAAGCCACAAGATCGCGAGCTATCTTCACCTTTGGAAGGATTATTTACTCTCTTTGAGAGGCTCTTTTTCCTTCTACTCTTTCTCCAATCTCGACTCATTTGCAGCCTCCTGCTGCCAATGGTACAGAGACTTTCCGAAGCTACATCCGTCTGCTAATCACCTTCCTCACATTTTAAACCACAACAAAACATGCCACTCACACAGATAATACTGACAGAGGCCCTAGTGTATGTCGGGGATTGTCCCAGGTTGTGCAAAAGCTGTAGTCGTGAGCGCCCTTACAGAGACGTCAAACAGACACAATAAACAGGTTATAGAATTTCATGTTGTGATGCTAAAATGGAAAGGAAAACAGCAAACAAATTTGGAGGACATCTGTGGAAAGAAAAGGTGATTTTCTCATTACTTTCCCCCAAAGCAGTATCTTGCTTCCTAGTACCTATTTCTTTGAAAGATAGCATTTCTCTCTCATCCTGACTACTCCAGGGTGTTTTTTGGTTTGTTTCATTTCGGGTGTTTTGTTTTGTTTTTGCCAATTTCTGTGAACTTCCCCTTCCGTAAAAGGTCCAAGAAATGCACCCCTCCCTGCTTTCCTACACCTCAAGACTCCCCTGCACAGTCACTCAGGCCTACTGCGCCTCAGTGTTTTTCTTATCTCCTACCAACACCGGATTCTCCTGCACGCTGCTTCTACTCTGCAGCCTCTGGAGATGGTTCTCCTGGAACGTTCCTGGCCCAGGCTCATTCTGCTCAAACTGTTTACAGTTCCACTTTGACTTGTAGGAAGACAGTAAGGTGCAGCAGCTCAGTGACAGGACTGTGGACTCAAGCAGAGCAAGGCTGAAGTTTCCCCAGAGTCCTCCCTGGTACTTTCGCATGCTCCTCCCCTACAGGACACCTGAACTTTAATAGTCACTGGGCTGTGGCTCTCTTAGGCCAAGTTTACCAAGGGCCAGTGCTCTAGAGTCAGCCCAAATACCTGGCATGCAATATGATTATGGAATGAATTTGAAGTAAACTCGGAAGGACAGGGAGAAGAAGTATAGAGTTACAGATATGATGTCCAAAGGACACTGAAGCGGGAGGGCTCTGTAAACTACAATCCCTACTCAGGGCCCCGAGTGACACCATCATTGAGCTGGATGAAACATAAAGTATAACAGATGTACCAAGATGATTCTTTCCATCTATGGGTGACCAGAGACTGTCACAGTCTTGTTTTATGCTGAGTATATCAGTCAGCTTTCCATCTCTGTAACAAATACCTGTGTTAAATCAACTTATGAAAAGAAAACGTTATTTTAGTTTACAATTTCAGGGGTTTCAGTTGAGGGTTGCTTGGCTTCGTCATTTTGGGGCTTATGGTGACAGAGCACGTGGTGGAAGAAACTGTTCGCCTTACAGCAGCCAGTAAGTGGCAGAGGGACCTCAATATATCTTCCACGGGCCAGGCCCGCAGCAATCTAAATCTTTCCATCAAGTCTGCCTCTTCAAGGTTCCACCACCGCCCAGCAGTGCCAATAGGGAGCCAGCCTTTAACACACAGGCCCATGGGAGACATTCCAGATGCACATTATATTATAGCACTGGGCATAAAGCAAATATGACAAAACAACCCTCTCCTGGGCAAGGAAGCAGCCCTTCCTACTACTGATGGTGTTCACATACAGTCAAGACCTTTCGATCTTTCAGCAAAGGAGAGTCTTAGTTTTGCAGTGGTTTTAAGGTCTGAACCAAAATTTTACTAGAGCTTCCATCGAATCACAACTGCTGATTGAGTCCAAATTCTTATATGATCCTCCTAATGTAATGTTTTGGTGGAAGTTCCGTCATGCAGCAGAACTGTCAAGATATAACCGGGCAAAACAAGACAGACTCAATTTTTTATAACCAAGACAGCAAGCTTCTGAAAGACGGCATCAGCATCCTGCCTTCCTTCTCAAGGCTAGGCTTTTTCTCTTTGTTGAAACTCACCAGATATTATTCTGATGGATTAACTTTAATACTAGTTTTGAGTAACACATGAGAGGAATTGTATCAATCACAGGCTAATCTTTAGGAAGAAAAAGTTATCAGAGTACAAACATTTCCCTATATGTAAATCATAATGTACAGAAAAAGCAGGCTATAAATATTCATATCATCTGTAAATCAAAGTCTTGCCAAAAGCCAAAATTCTGTGAATTAAAAGACTCCATGCCAGAAACATGAGCCAGCACTGCAGGGGTTACAACTTCCCTCTACATTACAGCCTCTGCCTCCTGCTCAAGTAGAAGAGAATTGACTGATGGGCTGTGTCTTTTCTTAATATCATATTTTAAAAACCTGAGCCACAAGGTATCAATTCTGAGGGCCTAATTAGTTTATTTGCAATAAAGTGCACACCAAGCATAATCCTTAAAATACTATCTGCAGCATCCGTAGCTTTTAGCATCCACAGGTTTCCGGGTACATCTCACCAGGGCAATCTCAAACCCCAAGCACATGGCCCAGGTGTTAGTAAAATGATATAAATGCAAGGTTCAAGCATCATGAAGTCCTACTCCAGTGTCTTTTAAATAAGATCATTGTTCACCATGGCATGATAGTGTGAAACTACCATCTATTCCCAAGTGCAGCGCTTTTAGAACTAGAAAAAACAGCTTCATCTCCAGGCATTACATTTACATTTCAGAGGTAGAGGGCCTCCTGGCGACTGATTTTTATGTACGCAGAGACAAGATGAAGCTTTTTCGCGCCATCCCGTCTACAGCCAATGCTGTTTCTGTGAGGCATTATTGTGGGCTGGGCCATCAGGACAGCAGTGGTATTTTTCGGTGGCATTTCGGAGTAAGCCGAGAGTCTGCAAGTTTCTCTAGGGGCAGGCTGCTTAAGAGAAGCCAGGCAGTGAGGCAAGAAGGTTGTACTGTACATTGAAATCTCTGTGTGCCCAGAAGGTTCTATCTTTATTAGATTAGGTAGTATTACATATAATATGCTTGCGTAAAGAAATTACAATCCACATAATTACATGACTAGTTTGAACCACTACTCACCACTCAGAGTAATTTTTTTTTCCTGTGCCAGTGCAAACCAATTGCTCTGGCAGTGCGGCTGGCTATAGGATCCCTTCTACTCTGCAAAGCCCATGAAGAAAAAGCAAGTGGCGGCAGCCACAGGGCTCAGAAACCGCTGCGCGGAGAGTTCTCCACACCGTTGTGTCGGTGGCCCTACATTTTTCTTGTACTGTCAACCCCCCCGGAAGCCTCAAGGTCTAGGTAGAGCCGAGACCGCTCGGCGTCCTGAGGAGGGACTGGAGCTGGCCGCGTCCGCAGGAAAGGCCGGCACAGGGTGTGATCGTGGGCCGGGAACGAGCCGGGTGGCGCCTGGGCACCGAGGGGACGTCAGGGCCGGTCACAGCAGCGGGCAGAGCCAGCCGATTTCCGCGCACGTGGCCGGGCCGGTCCCCTCCCGCGGGCCCGGAGCGGGCGGGCGGCGGGCGGCGGGCGGCGGGCGGCGGGCGGGGCGGGCCGGGCTTCCTGGCCGCTTTCCAGGTCGGCGCACTAATACGGGCGATGAGGCTCCGCGGCTCCAGTCTGACTGACGCCGGCTGGGGCCGCCGCCGCTGCAGCCGCTGTCTCGGTCCCCGCCTCCGTCCGGCCCTGCAGCCACGGGGCGCGCGAGCCAGGCAGTGAGTGCGGGGGGCGCGGGGCGCGGGGCGCGGGGCGCGGGGCGCGGGGCGCGGGGCGCGGGGCGGTAACCGGCTGTGGGCTCGCGCGCAAGGGCCCAAGTTTCTCTTCCCCTTGGGATCGCGAGGGTCCCGCGGCTGTGGCTCCGCTCTCGTTGCTCGTTACCCGCGTCACGCGGTGGAGCCTGCGGGCCGCGGGCTAGGCCGGGCACACCGGGAAGGACTTGGACGCGCGTGAAGGCAGCCGCCGGCGCCGGCACTTGGGCCTGGGCGGGGGCGGGGCGGGCGGGGCCGGGAGGGGCGCGGCCGGAACGGGCGGTGGGTCCGGCTCGGCCTGAGCACCCCGGGGCCGGAGAGGACCGGAGGGGGCCGGGCGGGGCGGGGCGGGGCGGGGCGCGTGCTGCCCGGATGCTGGCTGCGGCCCCTCGGGCCCTGCTGGCCTCGCCGGCCTCCCGCCTCGCCCCCTGCGGTGCTGCTCCGCTGCCTTCGGAGCGCGCGAAGTGAGGGGAAAGTTAGGGCCGCAGCTCCAGGCTCTGGGTGGGCCGGGCCGACCGTCCGTCTGTTCCTCCGCTGCCCGCGGCGGGGAGGGGCGGGGAGGGGCGGGTGGGGGACAGGACGGAGACGGAGCGACGCCGGCTTTGTGAGCGCCAGGAGGAGCGCGGGAGAAACGTGCGCGCGTGTGGCGTCCTCGCCCTGCTGTTTCTTCCTCCTCCCACCCTCGACCGTGGAAATTTAAAAGGATGGTTTGGAAATACTCTTGTTGATTTATTTCTGGGCTGGAATTGCTACTCCTACAAATGATGTAGCCCTAGCTTTGGAATAAAATTGTAAGTTTTTTATCCAGTAATTTACTCACCCACGGGGACACTGAATTGCTTTTAATGGATTAAGTTTACAAGTACCATACCGTTTCAGTGTCTTTCTAGATTTCTCAGATGATCTTTTTGGAAATGTGGTTCAACAAGAATTATGGGGGCTAACTGGAAAGCCCAAAAACATTTAGTAATGATGCCGCGGATACAATAACGTAAGCAGTGCGTGTAGTATGCCTGGCTGAATGAAACGGAGTATTTCAGGCATACCTTCTACCACCGTAGGATATCAGTCCGTTTGAGGGAATGCCGCTGGACGTTTACAGTTAAAGAATAGAGGTCTGTATTTAAAAAGGAAGTAAAATAAAACGCAAACATCCTGTACTCGAAATAGACAAAGATTCAATAAACGAGTTTCCCTATGCTTGTAGGAAATCATGAACATGATCTTGGGCCCCTTTCAAATTTGTGGTTACCCAAGGACACTGCAGATAAGAAACTGATGTGGTGGTTTATAAATAAGGAACATTTTAAATATAAGATGACAGAAGTTTCAGATATATCCGAACAATAACTTTCAGATGCTGTGAATCCCTTCATTGATGGCAGCCCTACTGTCTGTGAGAGGGCCTTGGGCCTCAATCTCATTGGATACAATCAACTCCCATTTTTCTTGCTTGACTAGTTTATCTTTGTCAGAGTTGTTTCATGTTGGAGCTTTGTGGTTTCTAACTAAGTTTAAGACAATGCCAACATACTCTTGATCAGGGCAAGCTCTTTTTTATTGGTACCTTAGGTTGTTTACTAAAAATCAAAAGACCAATTTTAGGTTAACCCACTAAGTATACCTGTAGCACCTCGGTTCATGAACTTCTTTACCTGATTCTGGTCACAACCCAAGTTGGACAAGAAGTGACTCAAATTCAGTGGTTAGCTTTGGTGTGACATTATGGAAAAGTTTGCTTCAGTTATTTTCCAGTTGGATTTGGGACCAGAATCATAGGGAGAATTGAGTTCGTGAACTGAAGCATCGCTTACTTAAAATTCTAACATTTTAGTCTTTTAAAGTCAACATGCGCTATTCGAGGTTTTCCTTTACATTTTTTTCTCTTCTCTAACCCCAGATGATGAATGATTAGAAGGTATTCATGTTGCATCTCTGATTACTTAAGACACAGGATGAGAAGTTTTGCTGAAACATTACTAAGGGTAGCTTCGAGTAGTAAATAACTCAAGAATTATTTCTTGAGTTCTTTTTAATCATGTGGTCAGTGGGAGGAAAATTAAGAAATTATTTCATTAAAATGAAAATATCCTATTTCACTTGTGCAAATAGTTTGATTCTAATTAATGAGAGGGTGGAATATGTTTTGCTAAATTGGGAAGATGATATTTAGTGACTGGTCACTGTAGTATTCAGGCAATCCATTAGTTTATATCTGAATTTTTTGGAAGTAATAAGTACAATAGCTGTTTTATCATGTTCAGTTCTAATATGTTGCAGATACTGTAATACCGCAGAATATCTTCTGATTTAAGGGAAAGCAAAGACAGTGACAAATAATCGTCATGGGTTTTTTTCTTGAAAACTGAGTCACATTACATCTTAAGAATTTTGTTTCCTTTGTAGTAGTGGGATGGACCCCAGGGGTGCTCTGCCTTTAAGCTCTACTGCCCAGCGCTTTTTATTCTTTACTTTGAGACAGGGTCTCACTACGTTGTTCAAGCCAGGCTCGAACTTTCAGTCCTTTTGCCTCTGCCCTCCAGAGTGCTAAATTTTAAAGTTTTAATGAAGCTTAATACAAACTGTTGATTGTTTTGAATATTCGGAGAGGAACTGAGAAACAGGGATGAATTCAGAATAAAACTAAATATAGCAGTACATCAAAAGTGTGAATCTCCTCAATTGTTGAATTCTAGTCTGTTTGATTTATATTTTCTAGGTTACTGTTACTAGTAGATGACTATTAGTAATAGGTTACTATTACTAATGAGTTGGAAAACTATTCTTTAACAAGGGCAGTGATTTCCTAAGTATTTACCATATAGTGTTTTGTGTTATTCCAGTGACTATATTAAGAGTAGGGGCTTGACAAAAGATAAATACTCTCCACAATGTACCAAACTTTTTTTTTTTTTTTTGAGACAGGGTCTCGCTTTGTAGTTGAGGCTGGCCCTGAGCTCACTATGTACCCAGGCAAGCCTCAAACTCAGCAATCCTCCTGTCTCTGCCTCCCAAGTGCTGGGATGACAGGCGTGAGCCACCATGCCCAGCCCTGTGGTATGTGGTACTGATTGCTGGTGGGCGTGAGTCACCATGCCCAGCACTTGTATGTGGTTACCGGGGATCGAACTCAGGACCTTGTGCTTGCGAGGCAGGCACCAGAACCACTGAGCCAAATCTCCGGCCCTGTACTAAACTTTTAAAGTAAACATTTCTATAAGTTATGGCTTTTAAGAAACTCACGTCAACTAAAGTTATTAAGATCTCAGGATACTTGTTTGCCTTAGAAGTCATCATACCTCTGAGAACTGGTGGTCTGCGTCATGCCACTTCCTACCCTCAAGTCCTGCTGCACCCCATCATCCTCATTTGCCTCACAAACTGTAATCCTTTGGTGTCAGCCTTGGGCTAACTCCCACATCAGACTTCCAAACTCATCTGAAAGTGAGAAAGCACATAAAGGTTCCGCAGGCGCCCCCTCCTGTGCACTTTCCCTCCCGGTGAGGCTCACCTCCCTCTCCTACCTCCTCCCTCCCAGTTTCCACTGATTTAGCAACAGCCTTCCCAGCTTGGGCTGCTGCCTTCATGGAATTTTCTGTGATCACCCTGGTCCCAGGCATGTCTCCTTTGAGCTCCTCCGGCTCCTTGCATTTTCCATCTCGTCACGTTCTGTCTTGTATTAAGTTACTCATACACTAATTTATTTCTTCCCTTCAGACAGTCCTTACAAGAACCCTGCAGGAAAGGGTTGTGTTTCATCTACTTTTTCATTCCCTTAACTCTGTCCACAGGGCCCTGCATAGTAGTCAGTCAATAAATACTAATTAAATGACTAATCTTTTCATTGAACCCATGGTCCCTTTGGAAATAAATCTGTAAAAGCATTTCACCCATAAAACAGATCTTCAAGGTCCATCTTTTAAGAAGCCAACGATCTGAGGACTTGTCAAAAGACTGTGAGAAGTGAGCCTGAAAATCCCCCCAGTCAGTTGGGTCTCCTCCAGAATATTGTGGCTGAGCATTACAGTCAGGAAAGCTTGTATGATACTCTTATTGCATTAACAATTTTCCATATCAGATTCACTATGTACACAATAGAATCCATTTAGCAAAAAAAAAGAAAGAAAGAAAGAAAGAAAAGCCCCAGATTTTAATGTGATATGGCCACCACAATGAAAGTCTAATGTGATTCCACAGAAAATTGCTAACACAATATGCTGACTCCCCCTCCCACCAATACCACATAAAAATTGATACCATTTTGAGTATATCTTTCAGTTCACAAAGGAAAAACACAGGCCGCTCCCGAGATGAACTGGTTTGTGCAGGTCAGGTGCATAGAGGGTCCTGTTGGCAGTGTCAGAACCACGTCTCCCTCTTCCTCTGCACCCTGCTCGTTACATTACACAACGGTGCAAAATCCTATCTGGAAATGCATCATGTTCTGTTCAGTGATTCAGTATTAATAGTTAAATATACAGTAATCTAAAAAGAATCTGTTTAAAGTAGCATGCCTGGATAATACATTCAAATGAATAGTTTTAATTGTTAAATTCTAATCCTCTGGAAACTAATTTCCAAGAATCACAGTCTATGTTATAATATTTAAATCAATTTGGTTTAAAATGAAATGTAGAAATATTAAGAAACATTATAAATGTGTGTGCACAGGAACATAGCACTCTAGAAATCATAAAAATGAAAAGATTGTGGTACTTCCCTCTCATTCCACAGCCATATTTACTGTAATATAAATGGAAAAGAGACTCATAGTTCTACATTTTTTCCTGTAATAACCATTTCAATTTCCTTTTTAAATACTATCAATCCATCGTTCTGCTAGCTGATGTCATGGATGGTATTATGTTTATATGAACTGTAAGACTTAATGCTTTTTATTTGACTATTTCTTTTTCTTCTTTCTTCAAGTTTGAGAAACTTTGAATAGAAAATGTGTATCTCTCCATCATGAAAGTCTGGTGCAGTGATACTGAGAAGCAATCTTTTTTTTGAGACAGGGTCTTGCTTTGTAGTTCAGGCTGGCTCTGAGCTCACTGTGTAGTCCAGGCAAGCCTTGAACTCAGCAGTCCTCCTGTCTTTGCCTCCCGAGTGTTGGGATTACAGGCGTGAGCCACCACACCCGGTGAAGCAATCTTAATTTTATAAATGCTAGGATTTCCAGGAGTGATCATTCCCAAACTCCCTTCCTCATTTTTTTGCTAATGAATAAAGCAATTTAGAAAGTACACATGTGCTCTGAGGCAGCTCAGATGTGCTGGTGACATCTAGAAGTCTAAATTGGGGTGGCATTATGCTTTGGATCTGAAATGACCCCCCAAATGTTCACTGTGTTAGGGGGTCTGATGCAGTAGGGTCCAGAGGTGGGCTCTGGGGAAGTGATTACATCCTGTATCACAAAGGGGCTGACCTCACCAATGGGATAACGCACTGCTGATTTCATGACAAATGGGCTGTTGGGAACTGGGCACTTGCTGAGGGAGTGGTCCCCTGAGTGTGGGATTAAATCTTGCTCCCAGCTCTTCCTCTCTGGCTCTCTCTCTTTCTTCTCTGCCTGCCATGACCCCAGCATCTTGCTGGGCCTGCACCTGGCCTCATCAACTGAGCCACAGTAAACCTTTTTCTCCCTTAAATTGATTTATGACAGGAAGTTTGTTACAGTGCTGGAAAGCTGACTGACACAATAACTTGGAGAAGGTTCAGAGGCAGCAGCAGTGTGGGAGGAAGCAAAAGCTTAAACTCCATCCTGGGCTTACATCTCTGAAGTTGATTTTTGCTCTCCAAGCTGCTCCTATTTTATATCATGAAAGTTTTTTTTTTTTTTTTTAGACAGGGTCTGGCTTTGTAGTTCAGGCTGGCCCTGAGCTCACGATGTAGCCCAGGCAATCCTCCTGCCTTTGCCTCCTGAGTGCTGAGATTACAGGTGTGAGCCACCATGCCCAGCACTGTTATATAATACTGATTGCTAGTGGGTGTGGGTTACCACACCTGGCATTGTTGTATGTGGTTTCCAGGGATTGAACCAGGGACCTTGCGCTTGCACAGCAGGCACCAGAATCACTGAGTTAAGTCTCCAGGAAAGAAATTCTCCAAGAATTTCTTGTACACATTTTAAATGTTAAATTGTTTAGAAGCCTATCTGCTTAAGTGTCTGTGTGTGTGTGTGTTGTGTGTGTGTGTTTTGATTTGTTTTTACAAAATTTAGTGATTGTGGGCCGGAGGGTTAGCTCAGTGATTCCGGCGCCTGCCTCGCAAGCGCAAGGTCCTGAGTTCGATCCCCGGTAACCACATATAATGCTGGGCGTGGAGACACGCCCACCAACAATCAATACCGCATACCACAATGCCTGACGTGGTGGCTCACCCCTGTCATCCCAGCATTTGGGAGGTAGAGACAGGAGGATTGCTGGGTTCGCAGCAGCTTGCCTGGGCACTATAGTGAGCTCAGGGCCAGCCTGAACTACAAAGCGTGACCCTGTCTCCAAAAAGCAAAAAAAAAAAAAAAATTTAGTGATTGTGTCTTGATTAGTGTAGTCCTTGAAGAATTTTGTCTGAAGTCCTTGTGGGATATGGAAATCCACAGATCTTTTTAGTGAGTTTGATGAATGGTAGAATTCCATTTAAGTAAGTGCCAGGCATTGCTTTTCGATTTTTTTTTTTTTTTTTGGCACTGTTGGAGATTGAATCCAGGGCCTTCACTCTGAGCTGCCTTCTCTCTCCTTTTTTGAGATAGTGTCTCACTAAATTGCTAAGTTTTCCAGGCTAGGCTTGAACTTGCAATCCTTCCAAGTGCCAGAGTTACAGGTCTATACCACCGTGCTTCCCTGGTGCTTTGAGCTTTTGTACTTAACTTTAACTGACTTGATAGTATCATGGTTCTCAAAATATTTATGACCCAAAAAAGAATTTGAAAATTCTCTTAGTTTCACACCTCATAGCACAATACTTTCATTTCTTGCACTTAATTATAAATCCATGAATTCATCTTGTTTTTTTCTGCTGAAAGTCACATTAAGGAGAGTTGGTTTAATGGGAGGAGTCGTGTGGACATGAGGTGATTTTCAAATTTGGGCATTGACCCAAACTGTGAAGGTGGAAGGCACCAAAGCATGCAGAGGGGAATACTGTAAAAAGCAGGTTGGCAGATGCTACTGGTAATGTCACCAATTTGTCCCAGTGTTACAAGTATTAGCTGGTGGGAGGTTTGCTGGGCTGGCCAGGGAATCACATCAGCGCGTATCACTTGTTTAGATGGGAAAATGAGCTCCAACTTCCAAATGATACAGGAAATGAAGTACACCTTGTGCATAATGTGAGACCCCTCGCGATTCATGGCAGGATCAATTACTGTTAATGAGGAGGTATGGTCACCTCCCAGGCCACTGAAAGTGTTGGGGGACGTTTCCTCTAGGGGTCCACGCTCACACTTGAGCCAGCAGAGGGTCACAGGGCAAAACAGGGTGGAGAAGCCAAAAATAGTGGTAATGAATGTGAAAAGTGATAAAACAAGAAAAGCTAAAAAGATTTGAAGCCTCCTGTGGTTTTCTTTCGCTTGTTGCATGTTTAGCATGCTTTTTTGTTTTGTAATGGCAGCAGAATGTCATTTTCAGGAGTTGGGTCAGATGTTTGCCAAATGCAAACCTTTAGGCGTGTAAATGCTTCCCTTAGAGTGTGCTGACTAGTCATACGTTTGCACAAGGCAGTCATTAGGTGTTGGCTGTGTTTGCAAACTGACAAGTTGGTACCTAGATATAATTTCAAAGGAGTGGCACCTTTGTCTTCCATTGTCATTGTATCTAAATTATTTTCAAGATATTCTAAACATTTTTCTTCAAAATATTGTGTTGATTTTTTTTCAGGGCTTTAAAATGTTGGGATGTTTGGATGTAACAATTCCTTTATAATGTGGGTCTTCTAAATTTATGGGACTTTATAGGTTATTAATTCAGCCTTTGTTTACTCTATGTCTGTCGTATCCAAATCATTTTGAGGCTCCAAAACAGGCCCTGGGGGAACAACAAAATAGTGCAACAGAACAAAAATAAAATCCTTGTCTCCAGGATTTCGTAGTCCATAGTTAGAGTGAGAGAGATAAATAAACCAAATATCAAAATGTTTTCCCAGTGGTACCTCCTCCGTTGTAACCTACTTGGATTTATTTCTCTGTTTTTCCTGGTTGTCATTCCACTGTTTGTGTGTATAGATGCTGAGCTACTCTTGACAAGGATAATGAAGATTATCCCTCTGAGGTCTGGGAATGTAAAGAGAGAAAAGGCACAAGAGGAATAGATCTCACAGTAGCTGCTGTTGGGCTCCTGGCGGCTGTCCCTCAGCTGAAGGAACACTGGTTCCTGTCTGTTTTTCCTTGTGATTCTGCTGGCTCAGGAGTGAAAGTGAACCCCTAGAGGAAACTTTTCCAACCCTTTCAGTGGTCTGAGGAGCACCATACTTCCCTGGAGGAGATTCTGTATGCAAAGAACTGTTTGGTTTTAACCAGTAGTACAAAGAAAAAAAAGACAGAGAGAGAGAGAGAGAGATGGATAGATGGATGGATGAATAGATTAAAAGAACTTTAAGGGGTTTGAATAGGAAGAGAATCATACAGTGACATGGTGTCTGGAGGAGATGGAAGGCGTTATGGAGCACATCCTTCTAACAGGCATGCTGGCTTCTCTCCAGGCAGGTGCTGTGCAAGTGACACAGCGTCTCCACAGCTTTGTGGCTATCTTCAGTCATAGAAGTCTGAGTTTCCCCGAACAGCAAGCAGCATACAGCACAGTTTACTCATGATTCTTCTTTATCAGCTTATAAACTCCACCCCACCCCCCAGGCAGCCTTTGGCCAGAAAACTCCAGGCCCTCAACACACATACCTATAAAATGTTTTAAGTGGACCACATAACATTTAAAATACTATTTATAGCCATTTAACATTAGGATCCAAGTGGCTGTTCTACATAAACCACTTTCAATTTTTATTTTTTATATGTTTGCAATGCATAAAGATTATATTCCTTGTGGGGAGTTGGTACATGTACATAGCACATTCTTATTTTTCTCATCATTTACCCCTTCCTCCATCTGCCTTCCTCCATCCCTCTCTCTCTCTCTTTTGAGATAGAGTCTTGCTTTGTAGTTGTAGTTCAGGCTGGCCCTGAGCTTACTATGTAGCACAGGTAAGCCTTGAAATCAGCAGTCCTCCTGCCTCTGCCTCCTGAGTGCTGGGATTATATGTGTGAGCCATCATGCCCAGGCTCCATCTCTTTCTTGATCCTCTTCTTCAAAACAATCTATTCCCTTATTTCTTGTTATCTTTTATTTTGCTCTTTATTTTTACTCTAGGTTTTTCATATAAGAGAAGCAATGTGACATTTAAGCTGGGTCAGATTTATTTCACTTAACATTATGATTTTAAGATGCATCCATTTTCCTACAAATAACTCAAGTTAATGGTAGAGTTGTACTCCTGGACATTTGAATACCACCTTTTCTTTAACCATTCATCTGTTGATGGACATATAAACTGCATCCAAACTTAGCTATTATACATTGTGCTACTATAAACATGGTATGCATATATCTCTATAGGACCTTGAGGTTGCTAGGCAGCCGTTGTGCTGTCAAGCTAAATCTCTGGCTTTTCCTCAAACCCTTTTTTTTTTTTGCTTTTGAGACAGGGTCTCGCTTTGTAGTTCAGGCTGGCCCTGAGCTCACTATGGTGCCCAGGCAAGCCGCGGCGAACTCAGCAATCCTCCTGTCTCTGCTTCCCGAGTGCTGGGATTACAGGCGTGAGCCACCACGTCTGGCATTGTGGTATGCGGTGTTGATTGTTGTGGGCATGTCTCCATGCCCAGCATTATATGTGGTTACTGGGGATCGAACTCAGGACCTTGCGCTTGCGAGGCAGGCGCCGGAACCACTGAGCTAACCCTCCGGCCCTCCTCAAACCCTTCAATGACAGAGAAGGAGTATTCCCAGAGTCGTTCCTGGAAACACACGTTATCTGATTCCAAAAGCAGACAAAAGCCAATAATAAAAAAAAACCCTGCAGCCCAGTCTCTTTAATGGACCTAACCACAAAAATTCTCAACAGATCCTGACAAACAGAATGCAAGAAATCATAAGATCATATATTATATAATATCACTTGAAGCAGACAGACTGTTGAACATTCAGGATACAGGGAACATTTTATCTTTCAAAGAAATGTATTGTATTTCCTTAATGCATTGAGTTTCAGGATAGAAGTTGGATGATTGCAGAAGGCTTAATAATAAAGTATTTATTAATACTTTATTAATAAATAAATAAATAATAAAGTATGGATTTCATCTCCATTCACTCAACAGTTAATGATTGCTCCTACTGGCCAGATCTGGTGCCCTAGGTGGCATAGATCATGATGTGCCATGGCCTGTGGCCTTCAAAAAGAAACTCAGCATCTCTGAGAAAACTAACACGCAAGGAGTCAAGTGTGACAGGGTAATTATACAGCGGTGTACTCGCTGCTGTGAAAGCGCTAGGGCCAGGGGACACCTATCTCCATTGCTATCTAGGAGCCACCAAAGGACGTTTCCAGGAAGTTGGCTTCCGGCCCTGTCCTGAAGGAGAAGCAGAAAGTAACAGTACAGAGGCTCCAGGGCAGCATCAACCTACACTGACCCCACGCCGCTGTGTTACTGCTTTTCAAAAATGTGAGACGTGCAAATTCCCACTGATCATAGGAGTTTGGAAGAATGTGTTAGAGCACAAATACAGCACCTTTCATCCTATCTCACAAGAGTGATGACGGTCCCGGTCTGATGAAGCTCCTAGCAAGGTGTCAGATTGGAGTGGCTGGGAAACTCTCCGGACCTAAATTCCTGGACGGTGCATGGGGGTGGGGTGGGGGGCGGTGCAGTAAGGGGCACTTGCTGACCTTAGAGCACCCTCCTGTCTGGATGGGACATGTGTAAGATTTATGTGACAGGTCCATTGGTGGGATTGGTGGCCTATTAGATACGGGACTGAAGAAAAGAAAGTGATATAGTTTGCGTGGGAGCAGCTGGAGTTGAGGGTGGCTTTATTTCTTCTAGCTTGAGTGGTGGATAGAGAGTGGTGAGGCTGACAGTTTGGGTGTTGCTTTGTCGCTTTTGTGTCCCACGGGAGCATTTCCAGTCGTCTTTGAAGTCTCAAAAGCACACTTACTTGCACAGAGTCTAAAACAGTTGCAGTAGTTCTGTAAACTGTTTCCTCTATCATCACTGATCTGTTTCCAAGATGTTTTCTTTTCTTTCTTGGACATCTTCTTACAGCAATGAAGCATGGGGGAGAAAAAAAACAGAAACGCTATTTATTAATAGAGATAAGATTAAAATAGTATGCATTTTAAAGTGCCTTTTAAAACATCTCAGTGCCTCTGAATGAAAGGCGGAAATTATTGCTTCTGACTTACAGAGGAGGAAACTTCATCAAGCTAATTGACTTCTTGAGTATCCCCAGCAGTGGTGGAGTGAGCATGTGGTCTTGAATCTTCTTTTCCAAATCTTGTGTTTTATCCATGATGTCATGCTGCCTCTTGTTCATGGTAGTACTAGTTAGATTGTGGGCCCTTCTAAACTTGAATTAAGAATACCACACTTAGGGGCTGATGTAGTGTTTCCCAGAAAGAATATAGTTTGGAATGCTAGAAACTAAAGCCCACGCTTCACACCTTAAGGCCCTAAATTCCACAAGATAGTATTCACCTTCTCTTGTGAGTTACTTACCATTAAAATGTTCAGTTATGCTCTTCATATTCAGAATACTACTTGGAAAAATTTGTGGCATTGTAAGTGTACCTTAAAGTGGCCCGGCCGGGTGTGGTGGCTCTCGCCTGTAATCCCAGCACTCGGGAGGCAGAGGCAGGAGGATTGCTGAGTTCGAGGCTTGCCTGGACTACATAGTGAGCTCAGAGCCAGCCTGAACTACAAAGCGAGACCCTGTCTCAAAAAAAAAAAAAAAAAAAAAAAGTGGCCCAAATTCTTTGTCATGTCCTTTCAGTTTCCTCTTTGCTGCTTTAATGCCTATTTTACTTACCATTAACTATACATTAGCATAAAGAAAATAGTAAATAGATAATGGAAGAATCACTTTGTCTTACTGGAGCCAGAGATTTAGCTCAGTGGTTTGGGCACCTCCCTAGCAAGCGCAAGGTCCCTCTTTGATCCCGGTAACCACAAAGAACAATACGGGGGATGGTGACTCACGGCCACCAGCAATCAGTACCACATTCCACAGTGGTGGCTCATGCCTGTAATCCCAGCACTCAGGGAGGCAGAGGCAGGAGGACTGCTGAGTTCGGGGCTTGCCTGAGCTATATAAGGAGCTCAGGGCCAGGCTGAACTACAAAGTGAGACCCTATGCCGTAAAACAAAAACAAAACAAATAAAAACTGTTTCTGAGCCAAAATAAAACTTTACTTAGTCTCTTTATTTTAAAAAATAATTTTAGGGTTGAGATTGTAGCTCAGTGGTAGAGAGCTTGCTTAACACATCCAAGACCGAGTTTGATGCAAACCACTTCAAAATAGAGGCATAAATATATAAGTAAATAGATAATTTAAAATTTCCATGGCAATTTAAAAATGATGTCTAATCAACATTGCTATTCTAACTGAAAAATCAAGCTGTGCATGGCAAAAGAACTGCAAGGTTGTACACGAAACCTAAATCAAGGCTTCCCAAATGGCCTGTTAGGTCCCAAAGACACACGGACCTAGTATTTTAGAGCACAAGCACAAGGTGCCTAGTGTAACCAAGAGTGTTCACGTGACCCAAATACAGCACTTTTTTTTTTTTTGAGATAGGGTCTCGCTTTGTAGTTCAGGCTGGCCCTGAGTTCACTATGGTGCCCAGGCAAGCTGCCGCGAACTCAGCAATCCTCCTGTCTCTGCCTCCTGAGTGCTGGGATTACAGGCGTGAGCCACCACGCCCGGCACTGTGGTATGTGGTATTGATGGCTGGTGGGCATGAGTCACCACGCCCAGCATTGTATGTGGTGACCGGGGATTGAACGCAGGACCTTGCTCTTGTGAGGCAGGTGCTGGAACCACTGAGCTAAATCTCCAGCCCCGATAAAGCAGGACCTCTAGTTGTGTACGAAGAGTAGTATTATAGAAGAAATCAAACTATTGTTGGACAGTATCTAATTTTAAAGTAAGAGTTGTGCATACTCTGTTGGTTCCCCATGAAATTTAATTATTCCCACTTTTTTTTTTCAAATCCAAGAGTGGTGGTAAAAAGTATATTTAAAAAGTGAATCTCAAATATTCTTGCACTTAGTTGTATAGTATAAGGTAAATCTGGTTAATTGAATAATATCTTCACACAGTAGATTGGTTCTATTATATTCTTCAGGAGGGCTCATAAAGTCGCTTTTGTGAAAGAATGAATTTCAAATTATATAGGTCTTCTGATTTGCGCATTCTTTCAAAATACTCAGTTGTTAAATCCAGAAATACTTGTTGAATTTAATTATTTGTCTTGACTATTGAAGTTTTCTGGTGTGCATTATAAGATTGATTCTGAGAAAAGAAAAGTAAATAATATTGATTAATAACATAAAATTGCTACTGGTCAGGGCCAGAGGGTTAGCTCAGTGGTTCCGGCGCCTGCCTCGCAAGCGCAAGGTCCTGAGTTCGATCCCCGGTGACCACATACAATGCTGGGCATGGAGACTCACACCCACCAGCAATCAATACCACATACCACAGTGCCAGGCGTGGTGGCTCATCCCAGCCCTCGGGAGGCAGAGACAGGAGGATTGCTGAGTTCAAGGCTTGCCTGGGCTACATAGTGAGCTCAGAGCCAGCCTGAACTACAAAGCGAGACCCTGTCTCAAAAAAAAAAAAAATTGCTGCTGGTTGATTTTGAGGCAGAAAATAGATCTCCCTTCAAAAACATAGTATCTGCAGGAATTATTCCATACTTTCCCCCTTTTCTCAGTGTAGAAATAAATGTTATTTTTAGAACACCACTCTGTCTTTCCCCCAAACAACCACCATCGGAGAAAATGGATGCGTTTACATGAAGTGGCACTTGGTAGAACAAGGGTCTGAAAGGCAGGCAGAGAGCCAGGGAGCCGCCGAGCTGTGGCTGTCTTCTGAGGGTGGGCTGCCGCAGGCGAGCAGCCTGTGTAATTGGGCCTGTGGAGTGTGATGACTTCCTACCATTTCACTGATTTATCAGGGATTCTGATTGCCGTGCCCACCGGAACATTGCTTCTCCTCTGAACATTGTTTCATTTTTAAAAAACCTGTAACTTTTGCAGAGAGATTTCATTTGTGAGGAACCCTTGAAGAGTGATGACGCATGTTACAACATTTAGGGTAGAATTTTTCTTTATTGCAATAAATTATCCATAAAGTTTACCATTTTAACCATTCTGAGTGTACAGCTCAGTGACATTGATCGCATTCACGTGCAGCCATCGCCACTGTTGGTTTCCAGAACTTTTTATCTTGTCAGGCTGAAACTTTGTCCCCAGTAAATAATAGTTCCTATTTACCACCCCACCTCACTCCCTGTGTTCTACTCCTGTCTTTAGGAATTGCTAGATATTTCATATATGTGGAATCATGTATTACTTGTTCTTTCATGTCTGGTTTACTAAGTGCACTGGTTTCAAGTTCATCTATTTTGTAGCACTCGTCAAAATATTTTTCCTTTTATGGCTGGATAATAGACTGCTGTATGTTGTTCATCCACTCACCTGTTGATGGATTTTCAGGTTGTTTTCACCTTTTGGTTACAGTGTGTAATGCTGCTGTGAACATTTGGTTGTTCTGAGTGTGTATGTAAGAGTGCAGTTACTAGGTCATGTGATCACTCTACATTTAATTTTTTGAGGAGCTGTCAAACTTTTCCACAGTTGCCAAATCATTTTATATTTCCACCAACAAAAGTTCTAATATTTCCACATGATTGCTAAGACTTACAATTTTCTGCTTTTTTTAGCTGTCCCAGTGCATGTTCCTGGTTGTAATTTTGATTTGTGTATCTCTAGTGACTAGTGATGCTGAGTGCTCTTTCCCATGCTTCTTAGCCATTTATATATCATCGAAGAAGTGTTTATTCAGGTGCTTTGCCCCCTTTTGAATTGTTTTTTGTTGTTGTTGCTGCTGTTGAATTGTAGAAATTCCTATATATTCTTGGTGGCGATATTTTATCACATACATGATTTGTATGGAATAGTATTTTCTCTCCCAATTATAGATTTATCATGCTACATTTAGAGGAATTGTGTGAAATTTCACAATGTGATGATACAAATTATTTTTAAAATTTAATTTTTTTTTCCTTTTCCTAAAACTTACCAGTCTTTTCTGCAGTGCTGGGATTGAACCCAGGATTTTCCACACACAAGGCAAAAGCACTCTACAACAGAGCTCCATCCCCAGCCCAGATCACATGAATTTAAACAAGTCCTGTTTAGATTAAAACATATCAAGACAGCATATGTGACAATAGTCCAGTATGTGATGTAACACCCAGTGACTCAGCATTTACTTTTCGAAGGAAATTATAAAGGCCATTTGACTTCTGTGGCTTTTCTGCTGTCTCCTAGTCTTTGCTTTTCCCCCTCCATGCCTTCATTTAAAAATTTCATATGAGCTGGGCGTGGTGGCTCATGCCTGTCATCCCAGCACTCAGGAGGCAGAGACAGGAGGATTACTGAGTTTGAGGCTTGCCTGGGCTACATAGTGAGCTCAGGGCCAGCCTGAACTACAAAGCGAGACCCTGTCTCAAAAAAAAAAAAAAATCATATGAGTTAGAAGAGTCTCAAGCAGGTAGATTTTAGGTAAGAAAATTTAATCCCAGTTCTGCTTTTGATACATGGATGTACTATAGAGTTGTGTTAGTAGAAATCTAGTAATAAGCTTTTAACAAGATAATGGATGCATTCAAAATAAGTATGGGACATTTTGAACAAGGTAATGATAAAGATTTTCTGGAAGAACAGATTAGAAAGAGGAAAAATAGGAATAGGGTATAACAACCATAAGTTGATTTCAAGGAATAAAATGAAGATTTCCCAACCTGAACTCTTTTGGCATTTGGAGCCAGAATTTGTCCAGTTGTGACAAGCATGACTTTCTACAGACATTGCAAATGTCTCTTTGCCAGGAAAGTCACCCCCTCTTCTTTCACTGAGAACTGAGGTGGAGTGTAAGAGCCTGAGTTCTCACAGCAGAGTGGTGATGAAATGAGGGAAACAAGGAGAATCTGGAATGAAGGAAAAAAGAAAATTGCCAGTAATTAATATTTATTAAGGATCTGGGCATCGGCCCTCAGCACCATAGTCACTCACCAAATAGTAAATACCCAGTACTGGGGCCAGAGCTGAGGGCCTCACACATGTCGCACAAGGGCTCACCCCAGTGCTGTGTCCCCAGCCCATTTTTATTTTGATGATTTTTATTTTCACTTTGAGACAGGGTCTTGCTAAGTTGCCCAGGCTGGCCTCCAGCGTGGGATCCTTGTCTCCGACAGGCCGGCACTACCACACAGCTGAATACCTGTCTCATGGGAGAGACTGGAGCTACAGGTATGAAAAAGACAACCACTGTCCTTAAAGGATATTTCATTCAACAAAGATATTTGAAAAATTAAATTACATTCCAAAGGGAAGCTGGAAATGTGTACAAAGCATTGACTGAGAAGATAATTCCTGAACTACAGAGACCTGTGGGACCCCAGCTGGGTTTAGAGGGCAGACAGCAGCATGTCTGCCCCCCGGATTGGGTTTTGCAGGGGAAATGACAAATCACTCATAATTGTTTAGTTGCTAAGTGAAAGTTTGAGCTTGAGAAAAATGGTCTCTCCGTGTTGTCATCTCTGGCCAGGGAATAAAAGGTCCACACCATATCAAAGCTGGGATGACTGACTAGGGCCATTACATGTTTCCCTGACGCGTTAGTAGAGTGATTAGCAGAGCTATACAATTTTAGTGAGAGTTTACGTACTTCAAATATTACAGCAAGAGGATCAGACAGAACATGTAACTTCCACATAAATTGGACTCCTGCCAAATCATATTAATACATTGATGCTGAAAAAGTTATACAGGAAGAGACATAGTTGCA
>PVIC010028400.1:0-23213 GCA_004025085.1 Thryonomys swinderianus
ATCTTATAATATATATCAGTCAGCCAATGAAAAAACTCTGAGAATATTGCCATGAATGCAATCCCACCAAATGCATGATTCTCACCAGAGCTTGGGAACATAACCTGTCATTCTGTCTGCAGTAATGAAATCTCTAATATGCTGTGAAACACGTTTCCTTGTAAGTACACAGTTCCGTGTTGGTTAGGTTTGGTTCAGACAGGACGTCCTGCGGTGTGTTTCTGGTGATGCTCGCATGTGTGGAGAAGTGGCCAATAGATAGAGGTGATTGGAGGTTCCGATAATGTAGAGACACCCTCATTTGCTACAGCTCTGAGAGGGAGTGGTTTTGGACTCTTCCCACCACCTTTCCATCTTCCAGCCCACTTTAGGATGACAGCCACTTTGCAATCAAATGCCTCTGTGGAGCCGAACCCTAATGGAATGCCTAATAAGTAGTCCATTATTCAGTGAAGCTTCAACACTGGATTTGTTTCCTGATGTTTCTGGAGAACAATCATTGGAAAAATGCAGTGAGGCCTAGGTGGCCCGTGGGTCAAAGCCTTAATGCCTAAGCCTTAAAGCCTTAATTTCCATTGGTCCCTTTGCATGTCCTTGGCTTCACTGGCACTGGTTGGCCGGAGTATGCTTTAGGGATCCATTATTTGTTTATTTTTGTCTTTGATTTTTATGAACTTTTTTTTTTTTTTTTTTGGTGGTACTAGGGATTGAACTCAGGCCCTTGTGCTTCCAAGGTAGGTGAGGTACCACTTGAGCTAAATCCCCAGCCTTTATAACTTTATTTTTATGCCAAAGATCCCAGGTGATTTATATAGACTTGAACACCACAGAAACCTTATTCTAGAGAAGAGCTGGGATCACAGGCGTGAGATGCCTGGCATTGTGGTGTGTGGTTACTGGGGATCGAATTCGGCAGCTTGCACTTGCAAGGCAGAGGCTGGAACCACTGAGCTAAATCCCCAGCCCCTGCTAGTTTTTCAAATCTTTAGGAAACCTTTGGGCCCAAGACCTTCTACTCAGCTCCACGAAGTGCCAGACTCCCTGTGCTCTTTTTTCATCTCCACACCAGGTCTACAGAATGAAATCTGTCAGATCAGTAACTTCTTAGATCATGATAACCTGAACGTTTTATGTCTAAATACTTAATTATCTTACTCCGTATTCCCATATACACCACAGGCCCTGATAGTAGATCCTTTTTTTCCATTAATTATTGAGCACTTACTGTATGTTCTCTACAGATGAGGAACTAGAGTCCCAAAGAGATTAATGTAACTTGACGGAGGTTGCTGAGTTTATGAAGGGTGGAACCAGGATCCAAATAGATTTGTTTGACTCCAAAGTTCGAATTTCTACTCTGCCCTTCTGAAGCTTCCTTATCAGCGTGAAACTGTGAAATTCTCTGTTCAGCTTTTTTTTTTTTTAATTTCAATAAAAGCTTCAATGTGACCAGTAGCGTTCCAGACATGTAAGGCGGTTGCTATGTAAGAGGCAAGGTGGAGCGTTCACATGCACATGAAAACACTCAGCAGCTTTCAGGAACACGTGAGCTCCGAAGGAGATGCAGGGAGGGAGAGAGCCGCGTGCGGAATGCTCCCTGCAGGTGCTGGGCAGGTCAGGCTATCTCCAAAGACAGATTCCGGGAGGAAGAAGCAGGCTGCCCGCATCGTGAATGTTGAACTGGCTCTGTTGGTGGCCAGGGCGGGTGATCACCCTCCCACACCTGAGGAGTTGTTGGCACACTGAGTAGTGAAGCAGTTTCCCTCCGAGTTCGCACTGAGGCTTTTGGAGAAAATCGCCTGTTTTCGTTTTAAGTTCCATGTGGTTTCCCAGCCTCTGTTCAGGCCTCTGTTAGTCATGAGACTGCCCTTGGGTAAACACTGACTCCTCATTATGAAGTAGCACGGAACCTTCTAGGCTCAGGCCTCGCTTGGTGGCATTCTTTTTTTGCACACGTGAGTCACTCCCATTGGCTTTGGTAGCACCAGTGTTTCTTGCTGTCTTTTTCATCTCCAGTATTCCCAGTTTCTTTCCTGAGCTTCTGTTCTTGGGCTTCCCTTTTAAATCTACCCAGGGCGTCTTATTCATATATTAATTATTCTTTAATCTGTATTGAATTTTTTAATATTTCTTTCCAGATAAGTTTCTCATGAGCTGACTGAACACTACCACTTGTGCGTCGTGACTACTGATTAATAATAGTCTGTATAAAACAGCCCTTGTTTTCCACTCCAGCCGTTTCCGGTGCCCGCACAGGCTTGCTCTTTGCCTCGTGTCCCGTGACTCACTCTGCAGCCGTGCCTGAGCTGCAGCTTAAGTGTGTTCTGCCTCATTCTCTTTTCCTGGCCAGTTTTAAATTGTGTAGCAGCCCTCTCACTTAACCTCCTGATGGCTTTTAAGTCTTTTCCACTCCTTAGAGCACATGCCGTAATCAGGTCTCTCCTAGTGCTCTCTTCTGAAGGTTTCCCTTTCCCACTGAGAAAGATGTCTTTTTAAATGTAGGTGAGAGCCAGGTGTCATGGTACCCCTGTTATCCCAGTACTACGGAAGCTGAGGCAAGAAGATCCTGAGTTGGAGGCCAGCTGGACCACACAGGGTGAATTCAAGACCCGACTGAATTACATAGCATGTTGCTTTAAAACAAGCAAGCAAACAGACAGATAAAAGCAGATTATATCTAGCCTTTCCTCCCTTCAATTCCTCCCAGTGGGCCCTCCTTCTTCAGACAAAATTCTAAAATTTTAACATTGCAGAATGTATTGCTTAATTATTCTGTACTCCCCAACTGTAAGATGCCTCTCCTCAGAGTATGCAGTTGTACTTTTTCTGTCTGTTCTCCGTGCTTTGCTGCGTGCATTGTCCTGGTGGGAGATGGCCTGCTGCTCTCCCTGTGTCCACTGATCCCCACCTGGGCCGTGGTCCTCGTCCCCTCAGACCTCGGTCCGTGTCACTCTCCCGGGGTGGGGCAGTGTACACAGGCACCTGCTGCAGGGGTGGGTCAGGGCTGCGGCTTCGTTCTCGAGGCCTCACACAGGTGCTGGCACGTATGGGTGCTGTGCTGTCCATGCCATCTACCCTGATGCTTGTCCAACAGGCCAACCTCGAAGGTGTTGTCTTCTGCATGTTGTGCATGCATCTTCCCTGGGGAGCCAGCTCTGCGGGAGTCACACTTCAGCAGGGAGAAGGAGGAGCTCCTCCCTGAGGGTCTCATCATTCACATGCTCGTATTCTCCAAACACAAAAATCAGTTTTCTTCTTGACCCCCACAGCTTTGTTCCTGTCTGTCTGTCTGTCTGTCTCGCCTCCCCTTTCTCTTTCCACACATTGAAGGCTTCTGTCAGTTATCCAGACTTCTGCTTTTCCATCCCACCTGCACAGTACAGCTTCCTTTGCTCCTCTACATTTGAAGGCCAGGAAAAATACACAGAATTCTTCAAGTTGACTATTTATTCTGCTCCACTCTAAGCTGTAGCTTCTCCTCAGAGGACTCAGAAATGAGGAGTGGCTGGTGAACCAGCCTCTGAAATATAGTAGATCACAGTAGATTTACAGTACCAGATTGGAACGGGGAAACTGGAGGGAAACCTTTTGGTCCAGTAAGTGTGGACAAGAACAGGACTCTCATTCTCTCTTGCTTTTGGTACAAGAACTGGTGGAAACATGTTTAGAGACCTCAGACACTTGTGTCCAGATTCAGTGTTTGTCATTATTTCAAAAGCATTCAACTCTGGTTTGCTAAGGCCTCCTGTTAGACACTGTGCAGTAGAGGCCTGGGAACCAACCTAAAGACCAAAAAGGGCCAAAAAAGAAATTTTGCAGGTTTTTATAGCTTCTTGAAAAAAAATTCAGATCATTTCTTACTTGATTAATGTTTTATAGCAAATGGCATCCCACTTTATACCACAATATGTCTATAGATGACAGATTTCAAGGGAGTTTCTCGAATAATTGGATTATTGTGTGCTTGCTGCTAAAATTGTTGATTATGTGCCCAAACCAAAACAAAAGAATGCATTTAGCTTGTTCAGTGAGGATTTGTGAAACTGAACACAAACGAAACTAAGAGAAGAAAGATAAGGTCTCAGGATTTATGAACCTTGCTAATGGTGCTTTAAACCAGTCCCTTTTAACCTTGCTTGAGTTTTCTTGTTCCACTTGATGTTTTATTTTTCATTAATTTGACAAACAACATAAAACACTGAGGATATGCTCTGTTTTGGATATAGAAGAATTTAGAGAATTGTAAAAATATCATTGCAGATTTAGAATGACACTTGTCCTATACAATGGATTTTTTCATTTGTTCATCCATTTTTAGCAGCTCCCTTTTTGAATATCATGTCAGTCTTCTAGATGCCTCCATCAGTGCAGTGAACAAAGCTGACAAAATAACCAACAAGCCAACCCTGCCCAAGGTCGGGTTCCTCCTCTGGAGGAAAGCGAGGAGCTGGCGTTTCAGTGGGAGGCTTAGAGTGCTGCACAGTACAGGGCTGTATGTGTGTGCGGAAATCCTAGGCAATGTTGTCAGGCGGTGGAAGGGGCCTTGAGGCTGTAGCAAAGACCTTACCTTTCCATCTGCATGAGGTAGTACTACAGACTGGGCAGGTTCTGTGTTACCCTGTTCCTGTGTCCAGGGCCTGACCCACAAAGTAGTGGCATTTGGAGACAGGATCTTTGGGAATCGATTGGATCTAGATGGTATCATAAAAATGTGACTCCCACGTTAGGATTAGAGTCCTTACAAGAAAAACAGTAACGCACATTTCTCTCTCTCCACAGTACCTGAGGGTAAAGTAAGAAGGTGGCCAGCTGTAAGTTAGGAAGTATGCCTTCACTAGGAACCAAATCTGCATAGACCTGGATTTTTGACACCCAGCCTCCAGAATGATAAAAACGCCATCCAGTCTTTGGTATTATGTCTTAAAGATGGGATGGCTTTGGAAAGTTCTGAGGAGTGAGCAGATCTGGCTTCTAGGGTAAGGAAATTATTTGCATCACATGAGGTAGAGTGGTCCCCTTAATTCAGAAGTCCTGTGAGGACGCAGCTGGGATTAGTGAGTTGGCCGGACGGCAGCGGAGGGTCTCTGATCAGACACAAGATGTTTGGCAGATGGACTACACGGGTGGAGGGCTCCGAGGAAGTCAGAGATAGATCTTGGGATACAAGAATAATGAAGTGGCCTTTCAGGTGAGGGTGCAGATGCTCACAGTGGATGTAAAGTAAAGTGAAGAGAAGAGGGTACGTGCTGGCATATGAATTTCGGAGTTAGACCTCTGAGTGGAGGTGCCAAAGAAGGTACTGAAAACAAGTCTGAAGTTTGGTGGAGGTCACAGCAAGCTACCAGGAACGATATTTAAAATATTTCACAGGTGTGACCCGAGAGTCAACCAATCAGAACAGATTTCAGGTTTCAAAACAGGAGCGAGAGTTCCCCACTGGCAGAATGTAGGTCTAACATGCACTTGCATTTGCTAAAGATTCCTTCTCATTTGGCCATGCCCAGCCTCTACAGATAAAGTATGATCAGATTGATTCAGTTCTTGTCCAATTTGATTTCCAACCACAGTCACGGGAAGCATTGAGTTCATGAACAGAGATACCACTATGTATGCTTCGAAGATAAACCATATGTGCATACTTTCCACTAAACCAAACACAAAGCACTAATTAGAAAAAAAAATGGATAGGGGATATTTATTTCTTTCATCAGTGTTTCTTCTCTTCCTGATTCACATCATGCCTACTCTATTTTTGTGTACCAGACAAATACAAATGGTGAATTTATTCTGAGTTTTGAAGGTCAAGGCTTGCTTTAACTATATATGCTGGCTTTCAAACATAACAGACCTGTATCTGAGTTCTGTATCCTCCATTTTACTACCTATTTTTGCAGAAATAAGTGCCTTTTCCTCCACTTTTCTGAAAACAGAATTTTTCAAACTGCTATGAGGATTAGGGATTATGTATGCAAAGAATCTATCACAGCATCTATTACCTGTTGCATGGTTGTACAGTATCTGCTAACTTTTATAGTTTCCTGCCTTCATCCCAGAGTTTGAAGGAACCTTAATGTCTTCTGTGTTCTTAGCAACTGTCCAAAATTACTTTAACAAGATCCACATCATTTTTGTTAGATTCAGACATGTTTGTGTTTATATTTATACATACTTTCAGGGCATAGAAGTAGATTCCTACTCATTACTTGGTGTCTCTGCCTGTATTTTATTCCTTTCTGCTTTACTGACTTAAATTTTGGGTCAGATTCTTCTCAATGGTGCATGTAGATATGCTAATCTCTTAAGGAATATCTTGTCTGAAAACTGATGATCTGAGGTTTATTAGCTCTGAATTTATTTAATCTAATCTCATCCCCCTTCAAGACTGAGGCTACCAAGATGAGAATAACCAGGTGTGTTCAAGATTTGCAGGGTTTCCAGTTGGCAGCTCTTGTGACATTCTGTTCCAGACCCTGGGGCAGCACCTAAAAGCCATGTGGTATATCTGCAGCTACCTGGAACTAGAGACGGATCACCTGATTATGAGGTCATCCCCTGAATGGGAACATTCATCCCGTGACAGCAACGGAAGCTGTCCTCTTAGCAAGAACAGCTGTCTCACAGGAACCAGATCTCCCCCTCAAGCTATAAGGACTTCTGGAGCTGCCTTGAAAACCAGTCCTCAGATAAACATTAGTCAGCACCACTTCTGCAGACCCTACCACCATAGAAACCCCGAACCCTCACTTCTGTTCCTTTTTTCTTAAAACCTCCAAGTTCCTGTCAACCCTTTAATGATGGATCCTAAGCCTCCATTCTGTTCTTCCCAGGTTGATCATGCTGATTAAAGCTCCTTTTCCTGCCTTTTGCACTGACATTAGATTTATGTGGTTGGGTGGCTGAGCCTGGTGCAGGACCCCTGGAGCAAGGGCTTTTACTCTAAAACTCCACTAACACTTGAGTATCCTTACTTACCAAATAAGGTAATCATCAAAGAAAGTGATTTTGATCAGTGTTTATCAAAAGTCAGATGTGGGAAATCCAGCGAATAAAAATGTCTCCTACTGTGGTTTACTTACCACACTGTCTTCAAGTGATTGCTAGCCCCTCATCTTTGTTGACAGGGATTTACTTTCTTGGTTCCTCTCATTTTGCAGTGCCTTGGCATTATGGGTGCCAATATGTGAGGCTAATTATAAGATAAGGTAAATTCACATACTGGGTGACGGAGAGTCTTGGCTTTCTAGGCTTTTTTTTTTGGACAGGGTATTGCTTTGTAGTTCAGGCTCACCCGGAGCTCACTGTGTAGCCCAGGCAAACCTCGAACTCAGCAATCCTCCTGCCTCTGTCTCCCAAGTCCTGGGATTACAGGTGTGAGCCACCACGTCCGGCACTGTGATACGTGGTGCTGATTGGTGGTGGACGTGGGTCACCACAGCCAGTATTGTATGTGGTGCTGGGGATCAAACCAGGGACCTTGAGCTTGTTAGGCAGGCACCTGCTGGAACCACTGAGCTAAATCTCCGGCCTTAAGACTTTTTTTTTTAAAGCAAAATATTTATTGGTACTTTTGTTTTGGTTTGCTACTGAGAATTGAACTCACAGTTTCGAGCTTGCCAGGCAGGTGCTTCACAGCTGAGCTACATTCCTGGTCCACATTGGTACATTTTAGATACACATAATGATAACATCCATCATAGGAATTTGCACCTGTAGATGATATATATTGCTTCTTCTTTTTATAGCCACTTTGCTTTTAGTCCTTCCCCTTATGTACAAAAGCTTTTTTCCCCCTATTTTATCCTTTTATTCTTTTCTCTCGTCCCTTCTTTCCTTTCCTCCTGGCCCTTCCCATGTTCCTCTTCTCATCTGAACATTTTCTTTCTATTTCACAATATCTATTATATGTTTTAGTCTTTATTTTTATTTTTGGTTTCTCACACTAGAAAACCAACACAACATTTACACATGTGTGCCTAGTTTATTTCACTAGGACTATGGTTTTAAGGTGCATCCATTTCTCTAGAATGTCTCAAGGTTATCCTTTCTTATGGCAAAGTAGTATACCATTATATAAAAACATAACATCTTTATCCATTCATCAATTGATGAGCATTTTGGCTGTTTCTAAGATTCAGCCATTATAAATTGTGTCACTGTAAACATTGTTGTACATATATCGCTGTGATACATGCTTTTTCTTGGAACATACTAAGAAGGGGAATAAATGGGTTGAATAAAACGTTTAGTTTTAGCTTCTTGAGGAATCCCCACACTTATTTCTACAGTGGCTGCACCAGTCTGCGCTCCCACCGACAGTAGAGAAGTGTTCCTTTTTTCATAACCCCTCTAGCATTTGTCATCCGTTGATTTCTTGATAACAACCATTCTTCTGGAATTACATGGACTTAATGGGCTTCTTTGTCTCTCTTACTTAGTGTTGGCTTAAAATCTGTTTTGTCAGTAAGCAGACTAGTTACCCCTACTTTTTACTGGGTTCCTCTCATGTGGAGTAATGTTTTCCATCCTTTGACTCATAGTCTATAAATTTCTTTTTGAATTAAATGTATTTCTTTCATGTAGTATTTTGTCAAATCTTACTTCTTGATTCATTCTGTCAGTCTGTTTCTTTCGATCAGTGAATTGAGACCATTTACATCACTGGTTATAACTGATTTGTATTGACTTGTCCTTGTCATGTTATTTTCCTGCTGTTGGTCCCCCTCACATTTAATGACTTGCCTTGCCTAGTGGACTCGTTTTTCGGGGTTCATGGAGTTGTAGTCCTTTTATCTCTTTCTAGAATGTCTTTCAGAACATTTTGGAGTTCTGGTTTGTTGATCATGAATTTTTTCAGTGTTTTTTGTTGTGGAAGTGTTTTATTTCTCCATCAATCTTGAAAGATAGTTTTGCAGGGTACAACAGTCTGGGTTGGAGATGACTTTTCTTTTAGGGCTTGAAATACTTCACTCCAAGCTGTCCTTTACTTGAGAGTTTGTGCTGAGAAGTCTGCTGTGATTTGCATAGACTTTCCTTTGTAGGTGATTTCTATTCTCTAATAGCTTTTGATATTCTGTTCTTGTGTTGTATTGCTGGAATCTTAACTATTATATTCCTTCATATAGATTTTTGTTGTTGTTGTTCATAGCTCACTGGAGTTCTGTATGCCTTACTTACCTGTATGTCAAATTGTTTTCTCTGCTTGGATATTTTCTGCCATTACTTCTGTGAACAGCTGGTCTGCATTTTTGTTCTTTCATGTCATTTGGACTGACTTCTGCTTTTTCAGTGATGCCAACCATAGTCCCTTGCCCTTTTTAAGAAGGCTTTGTTTTCAGGATTGCTAACCACAGTCCCGTCTCGATTGTTTGTTTGTTTGTTTTTGTACTAGAGATCATTTATATGTGTGTGTGTGTGTGTGTGTATCTGCTCTCAAGTTACTACCTAGGCTTTTCATATGGTTACAGTCTCTGTGGTTATTTGGGAAACTATTCCTGATTTCATTTTTTCTAGAGTCCCACTCATCGCCTTTCTTACTTCTGTTACCACTTCTGCGAGTCGAGGCAGATGAGTCTCAAATTGTCCAACTCATGGCCCCCGGGCTGCAGTGAGCTGGAAGTTTAGTACTGCATCTTGCTCAAGTGTCCTCTCTTTTTCTTTCTTTTTTACAAAGTTTAATTCTGAGGTTGATGCTAAAAAATTGCATATGACAAGTAGCTTTTTTGCTAGTATTTAGAATCCTTAGCTACCTCTTTAACTTAGTAATGATGAGAAGCTGGCGCCTATTTGACCTAGCTCCTGGTTCTTTGGCACTGGTTTACAGTATTGTTTATGACTCTTAGGCAGTCTCCATCTTTTTTTTTTTTTTTTTTTTTTTGAGACAGGGTCTCGCTTTGTAGTTCAGGCTGGCTCTGAGCTCACTGCGTAGCCCAGGCAAGCCTCGAACTCAGCAATCCTCCTGCCTCTGCCTCCCGAGTGCTGGGGATTACAGACTTGAGCCACCAAGCCTGGCATTTGTGGTATGTGGTACTGATTGCCGGTGGGCGTGAGCCACCATGCCCAGTATTCTTGTACGTGGTTACTGGGGATCGAGCCAGGGACCTTGTGTTCGCTAGGCAGGCGCTGGAACCACTGAGCTAAATCTCTGGCCCATCTCCATCTTGTCATACCAGGAAGACAACTGATTAGAACAATTATTATCCCTCAGCTAAAGTATTACAATAGCAGTATGAATAACATCAAACACAGCTTAGAAAATGACAGATTGTGGTGACTATTAATTGCCACCTTTAACCATGTGAACTAGACTTGAGGTTATATAACAAAATCGAAAACAAACCACAAAATTGCATACAGTAAGTATGCTCTCAGTATGGTGATTTTATCCTGAGGGGAGGAAATTTAAAAGAGATTCAGGGGTAAAATAGAATAGAAGAAGGAGAAGAGATTAGAAGCAAGGTTGCGAGACAAAGGAAGGTTATGCAAACTTTGGGAAACTGGTGAAGAGGCCAGGAGAGAAAAAGAGAAAGAAGAAATAAAAACAACAGAACAGAGCAACAACGACAAAGACTAAAAACAATGTTCATTCTTATATAAAAACGAGAACGATCAAGGAAAAAGAAATGAAAACAAAACCAATAATAAGAACAGTGAAAGAAGGAAATTTAAAAAACTGTGCACTTCAAAGTATGTCTCCATTGTCACTGGTAGACGAGTTGGACACAGAGCCCAGATCCGTGTTGATTAATCCCACCCGTCTGTAGATTTATGGCGGGACAGTGAAGAATCCCAGCACGCACGAGCCTTTATTTCTAGAGCTCAGGCTGGTTTCTGTCTGTGAGGCTGTGGTTCAGCCTCCAGCACTCTATGCCTCTTGCCAGTTTGAGGCTGGCTCCCAGCTGGCTTGACCTCGTGCCGACTTGAACTTGGTTATCCCTCACCCTGAGAGAGCCAGCTTTCACCTGCCTCAAGTTCCGAGCTAAGAGATCCCTTCCCCGAGGTAACGGGATGATCAGCTCTCCCGGGGAACGTCTAAAGCTGAACGACTTAGCAGCCGCTGCAATCCACGTGCCCACTGCTCCCTTCCCCTGGCACAGCTCCCTTGGGAGCCCTCCGAGGGCCCCGCAGGCGCCGTTTGTCTGTAGGTTTGAGCCACCCTTCCCATGCAGTGAGTCAGGGATCGGGGGAAAGTGTTGCCTGCCACCTCTTTCTTCACTGAAGTTTCTTACTCCCCTTTTGCCATCTGCTTCCTTCAGATCTTTGCTGGGTCTCAGAGACCCATTTCACTCCTTCCTGTCTCCCTCATATGTTATATTTCAGCATCTGGACACTTGGAGAGGCTGTTTCTCTAGTGTTCACCACCCTTCCGTCTTCCTGTAAGTCCTCCTCCTGGACTTGTGAAGCTCTTGCAAATCCAGAACTTCATGACTCTGATCCTGACCAGATCTGAGGGAGAATGCCTTTGTAGTTTTCCTAATAGATGGGAACAAATTCCATGAAGTTTTTTTTTTTCCCTCCTAAGTTTTATTTTACTCTTTATTCCCAAATACCTGGAAAGTTTCCTAGCAGAGAATTGGTGCCCAAGAAATATTTGTTGAATTAATTCATGGAAACAAATATTATGGAAGTAATTATGCCTCATTGTCCTAGAGAATAGTAAAGATGCATACTGCAAATTTTATTTAAGTTACAAGTGATCTTCCTTGTGCTTTGACTCATGGCTTTGGACTTGGTCTCTTTCTATCTATATGTCTCTTATCTCTATCTCTCTATCTCTATCTCTATCTCTATCTCTATCTCTATCTCTATCTCTATCTCTATCTATCTATCTCTGTGTCTTATTTGGTACCAGAATCAAACTTAGGACCTTGTATTTGCACTGGAACCACTGAGCTAAATCTCCAGCCCATTTGCAAGGCAGGTGTAGAACCACTGAGCTAGATCCCTGGCTGCATTGCTCTCACTATTGCTCCTTTTCTCTTTTGTTTTCATTAAAGTTATGGATTTTACTCACTGATTTCTTCCACCACCAAACTAATATAGAAAACAATATATTTTTCATTTTATAAATGAGTCAATGTTAATTTCCTACTTTTCCCTTTTTGAAAGAGTACATTCCTGACCTGGGCAGTCGCTTAGTCACTCCTAAGTTGAGTTAGGCCCTGAATAAAAACTGTTAGGACTTACCACTGAACAAGACTTGATTCAAATTGTTTGGTTCCCACACTATATTATTAAAATATGGACAGTTGTATAGAAGATTGGAGAAGAATGGAAAAAAGTGGAAAACTTTAAAAGTTGCTCTTTTGTGAATGGCATTCTAGAAGGACATTCTAGGTAGGACTGTTCCTTACGTGTGCTTCTTGTCATATTTTTAAAAGTAAATGAAAACTTCAGAATTTTTTTTTTTTTTTTTTTGAGACAGGGTCTCGCTTTGTAGTTCAGGCTGGCCCTGAGCTCACTATGTAGCCCAGGCAAGCCGCGAACTCAGCAATCCTCCTGCCTCTGCCTCCTGAGTGCTGGAATTACAGGCTTGAGCCACCATGCCCGGCCAGAAATATTTTTAATAAAACATGCACAATAATTGTTCCCTGTTCAACAATTATGTGATAGTAAATTTTATGAAGCCAGTCTTCAAATTATAACTACTATTTAATGTATACAGTGTGCAAAGTGTGATGTTGACTCTACTGAATGCATAATCTTGTGTAACAGTCATAACTGTCTGAACAAAGTACATTATATTATGTTCATCTTTATGATAAAAGTGAGCAGAGTTACCAAGCCCCTTACCCACAGGCACCTAAAGAGTGGGCAGGCCTGACCCTAGGCCAGGCATCTGTTTGCAGAACTGACACTCAGCTCTACACAATGGTTTTCAGTGATATTTTCAAAGTGATTGTTTTGTTTATCAGTTTGGAAATGACATGACAGTAATGGCCAAATATTCTGTGACATTAATTGCCCATGGAAGTGTAATCTGATTATGTTTGGAAATGGAATATTTCCTTTCTATGAATGCTACTTTTAATTGATTTACAAATGATGTTATTCGGAGCTGTGACTGCTAATATTGGATTTGGTGTCCAGTTGCTTTTATGTTGTTTTTATTTTCCCCTGCATTGATAATATTTTCTTCATCAGGCTATTTGGATCATGTCCTTTGATGGTAGCTTTCTGGGGATAAGTGATTATGGTAACTACAGTGATAAAGTCTTTAATAGAAATAACAGAAAAACCATATTCGGTGGGAAATCTGGGTATCGCCCATAAAACTAGAAGTAGATACATTTTTTTAATTCATAGTTTTGTACATTAATATGTTACAACTCTGAAGACTCATCACGGGTTCCCTTTTAATGTGTCAATTTATTTTCCTCATATGGATCTGCTTGCAGTCTCCCACTGTGTTTTTCAATAAAATTTTCTCTAGCTTTGTTGTTGTTTTTTACTTTATATTTTTATAGGTGTGTTATCCTGATGTGAGTCTTTATGTGAAAATGCTATTTGAACCAGATATAAGTTACCTTTTGAAAACCTTAAAATTGACTTCATGCCTGGAGGTGGATTATTTCCCAGTCTTGCGTGGGACATTACTTTCTGATACTTTTCAGTACCTGGAGATTTGGTGCCACTTGGTCAAGCCTCTCATTGAGGCTTAGAAACATCCAGGTATTTGGATTAAAATTTGTTCAGTTTCTCTTCTTTTTCTTAAGTTGTTTTTCATAAGTACCTTTGAAAGGGCTATAAACTTTGATACCAAGATTTAGCAGATGCAGTACTGTATGCTTACAGTGTTGTTTCACACCCCGAAGTGACAGTGACCTAAAAGGTGTATGGGTATTTTAATAACCTTTTCTACCTCATTTCTCCTTTCCTTCTCTTCTGTCTCTCTCTTTCTCCCTCTTCCTCTGTCTCTTTTTTCTGTCTCTTCTCTCACTTAGAGGAGAGAACACAATTGATTGTTCATTAAAAGTACTGCAGAATGTCTTAGGTTGTACTTACGTGATTAAAATCTGTGACTGTGGAGCAGTGATTACTGTTGAAAGATTAATTCTAAGTCAGAACATGAAAGCTTAATGCAGAGCAGGAAGGTTGATGATTGCGTGTTTACGCTTTGGCTTGATTTGCTCTGTCTGAAAATGACTTAAGCCTTGTGTTCCTTTGCACCTAAGGTTGGGGTTGATTTCGGAGGAAATGAAGAATGTCTTCGGGTGCTGGGAGCGCTCTTTGAATTGTTCTTGACGCCATGGGCACAATTCTACTTCCTCCTAACTGATGCATGTGAACAAGAGCCAGGCCCTGCTCCTTCTTCAGATCTCCGTTGTTCAGACAAACCTCCAGCTTCCTTCAGAAGCCTTTCTGTTTATCAGATATTACAAACCGAGGCTTTTCCAAAATGACCCTGAAATAGTATTCGATTCTCTAAGATTTTATTGTCCTTTAAAAAAAAAAAGAAAAAAAATACACCTTTATCAGAAAGAAATTCTACTCATTTTTCATTATGTAATGAAAGACCTGTCTTTTCTACCCTTTTTGTTTGGATGCATCATTTGAGAGAGTTGTTTTTGCCTCGAAGCCTAGATATGTCATGAAATGATGAATAATTTGAATGCCGAGAGGTTTTGTAGCAGGAGAGGCAGATCTTCCCAGAGGGTCCGACAGGGGACAGATGCCAAACACATCCCACCTCACTGTTCTGCAGCATGCATCAGATGAGAAGTTAACGTGGGCTTCTGAATTAATTTATCATTTTAAAATATAATTTTCATATTAGTGTCAATGATAACTCATGTCAGTGTCCAAGGTGTCTTTTTAAAATTAACAAGATTTTATCTCTTCTTCTGTTTCTTTTATATTCCCTTTCCTAATTGCAGCCAGGCTTATAGATTATGAATGGCAGAGTAATTTGCTGATGTCATGTGTAACACATTGATAGCATTTACTGACACTCTCTTATTAGTGTTTTTTTGTTTTGTTTTGTTTTTTGTTTTTTTGAGATAGGGTGTCGCTTTGTAGTTCAGGCTGGCCCGGAGCTCACTATGTAGCCCAGGCAAGCCTCGAACTCAGCAATCCCCCTGCCTCTGTCTCCCGAGTGCTGGGATTACAGGTGTGAGCCACCACGCCCAGCTCTTATTAGTATTTATGATTATACATGAAACATAAAAATGTTTAGAAAGATTATATCTGGAAAACAAAAGCTTACAGTGTACATTGATTATGTGGTAATTGATGAATAAAAATGCCTATTTCTTGAATCTTTATTGGTACATTATATATACACATCATAATCACACACAGTACTGAGAATTTGTACCAGTATTTGACCCAATTTAATTTTCACTTTTTCCTAGTCCCCTACCCACCCTACAACCCCCACTCCTATATATACATAAATTTTGTTTCCCTTTTTTTTTTTTTTGACACAGGGTCTTGCTTTTTTTGTAGTTCAGGCTGGCTCTGAGCTCACTATGTAGCCTAGGCAAGCCTTGAACTCAGCAATCCTCCTGTCTCTGCCTCCCGAGTGCTGGGATTACAGGCGTGAGCCACCACGCCCGGCACCCTGGTATGTGGTATTGATGGCTGGTGGGCGTGAGTCTCCACGCCCAGCATTGTATGTGGTTACTGGGGATTGAACTCAGGACCTTGCGCTTGCGAGGCAGGCGCTGGAACCACTGAGCTAACCCTCAGGCCCTTGTTTCCCTTTATTATTACCATCATATTTTTTTCTTCCCCTTTTTACTTACCCCTATACCCTATTTCCCTTAAAGTATTTTCTATTTCACAATATCTACCATATATTCTCAAGCTCATTTACATTTTAACTTTCTCATACCAGAGAAAAGATCTACTTACAGATCTGTGACCTATTTATTTCACTTATGAGTATGTCGTGAAGGTATGTCCATTTTAGTATAATGATTCAAACTTTATGGCAGAGTAATACTTCATTTTATAGAAAAAAACACATCTTTAGTCTCCAGTTGATGGGCATTTGGGTTGTTTCCAAGATTTAGGCATTACAAACTAAGCTGCTATGAACATGGGTGCACATATGTCACTGTGATATGGAACATCTTTTTTTTTTTCCTTTTTGAGACAGGGTCTCGCTTTGTAGTTCAGGCTGGCTCTAAGCTCACTATGTAGTCCAGGCAAGCCTCGAACTTAGCAATCCTCCTGCCTCTGCCTCCTGAGTGCTGGGGTTACAGGCGTGAGCCACCACGCCCGGCACCCTGGTATGTGGTATTGATGGCTGGTGGACGTGATTCTCCACGCCCAGCATTGTGTGTGGTTACTGGGGATCGAACTCAGGACCTTGCGCTTGCGAGGCAGGCGCTGGAACCACTGAGCTAACCCTCCGGCCCTGAAACTTCTCTTTTTTGAGACAGGGTTTCACTTTTGTAGTTTAGGCTGGTCCTGAGCTCACTGTATAGCCTAGGCAAGCCTTGACTCAGCAATCCTCCTGCCTCTCTCTGACTCCTGAGTGCTGGGATGACAGGCGTGAGCCACCACATATGACATTGTGCTATGTGGTACTAATTGCTGGTGGGCATGAGTCCATGCCCGGTATTGTTGTATATGGTTACTGAGGTTCAAATCAGGGACTTTGCACTTGCTAGGCAGACACTGGAACCACTGAGCTAAATCTCAGGGCCAATATGAAACTTTTAATTGTTTTGTGTACATACCTACCAGGGGAATAGCAGAGTCAAATCTCTACTCCAAGATTTTTGAGGAGTCTCTGCACAGATCTCCACAGTGGTTGCACCAGTCTACATTCCCACCAGCTGTGAAGAAGGATTCCTTTCTCCCCATAGACTCGTCAGCATTTACTGTTGGTTTATCAAGACAGCGGCCATTTCTTGTGGAGTGAGATGGAATCTCAGTGTTGAAAAATGCCTATTTTTGAATGGTTAACCAAATAGGTTTAATTTCTTTATTGTCATGTTGAATAGTATCTTGATATGCTAAAGAGCAGATAAATATCATTAAAGAATTTAAAATATGATCACTTAAATCCCAACAAATACATTTGATTTTCATTCTCTGTAGATTGTGTCTGTGTAAGCTGAGCTTTGAACATTCATTTGTAACCCTGTTAATGCGGCATTTTGGTGGTCAGTTGTGGACATTCACAGACCTATGGAAAGAGCAGTGAGAACTTTGCGGCACTCCTGTGGCCATGTGCTGTCCCAGCCCAGGTCTAATAAGGAAACATTCTGGCCTTTTCTTGTTCTAGGGATTGAACTCAAGGAGGGTTTATGGAGAGCCCTTTGTACTTTTGGAGACCAGGTCTTGTATGGTTGCCCAGCCTGGGCTTGAACTTGCAGTCCTGCTGCCTTGGCCTCCAGAGTGTCTGAGCTTGTAGGCGTGTGCTGCTTGTTATGTGTGGCTAGCACTGACTTCATGCTTCACCTCTCATCTCTAAACAAATAGCCTTTTTACTGCTATGGAATGCCATGTTTTTGTACTTTTTGTTGGTAATTTTGCTGTTTAAAGTGGCCTTCAAATATAGTACTGAAGGGCTCTGTAGTATTTCTAAGCTCCAGAAGGCTGTGCTGTGCTCTTTGGGATAAAAATGTGTAAGTCACATAAGCTTCATGCACTCATGAGTTACAGTGCTGTTGTCTGGTAGGGTGGTGTCAGTGCATCGGTAGTTTGTATCAAAGAAGCTATCTTTAAATATTGATTAGTTGACTAAAAATGTATGACTAGAGGCTTGTACGAGACTAATGATGCATTTTCCCTTGAAGCAGCATTTTAGTGTTTGTTAATTCAAGGTTCAAGCTAACTTTTTGGAATTGCTTTATATAACTACACACAATGGAAATTACATGTAATAACTTGACATTTGTTTTAGAGAAATATATTGGAAAATAATGATTGGAGCCATAAGAATCAAATTTATCTTTATATTTTAAGGGAACACACGTCCTTATTTATGTATTAATTTGTTCTAATTTAGCGGCACTGTCCTATTAATTTGCTACATTGCCCAGGCTGGGCTCAAACCTGTGGTACTCCTTCATCCGCCTCCAAGAATATTTACATTGCAGCCATATTACAACATGCTTGGATAAAGGAACACATTTCTGTATAGGAATGTAAGCATTTGGTAATAACAGTTATTTTTGTAAGATATTTTTCTCTACTCCCTCTAGCTTTAAAGAAAGCATCACTTGGCAATCAATGACTAAAGAGAAATAATTGAGGTGATAATTTGCTGCTTTACTCAACTGTAAAACTAAAACCTATTGTTAACAGACATTTACAGATTCTCAAGAAAAAGCTTGACCCTTGGTTATTATCAGCATAAAGATTAATGTTGTTGAAGTTAGGTGCAGGTGGGTCTTTCTCAGTTGCAGATCCTGACTGGTGACTGTAGCTGACCAGTGATAACAAGGATTTGCCTTTGTGTTTATCTTGCAGTTGCAGAAATGTGGGCTTGTCCTTCACCAGCTGTTTGTTTCAGGAGAACAACTTGCTTGTGAACTAATACCAGAATATTCCTATTCTTCCAATAAATATTTACGTAGTTTCTTATAAGTACAAGCTACTAACAGGGAATATAGATACTAGAAATATGACTCTAGGTTTCCAGAAGCAGGTAACCTGTGGGCACTGCCATGTTGTCTGTTCAGTGTGCCAGCTCTCTTCCATGAAACAAGATTATGTATAAAACGAATGGAGCCAAGTTTCTGTCAAATGAAGGAGAATGTTCATTTTAACCAATGAAGGCTCTGAAGGGCAATGGCAAATCCTCGTTTTCATTTTTCTTTTCTTTGATTAGTTTCAAAAACATCATGTCAAGCATGTTACATTTCACTTTTTGTTTTATAATTTTGATATCATTTCTTACTTTCTTTTCTTGGTTATATGTCAAACAGGAATGTATTACATCTAAGATGGTGAACTCAAGATTTGGTTTCAGTTTATTCCTCAACCAAATAATTTTTAGAATACCCTTTCCCATTAAGCAGGTCAGGGTATAGCAATATATATTACTTGCTAATTAAAATAATTAAGTGTGTGTGTATGTATATGTGTGTGTGTATATGTATATATGCATGTATGTATGTATAGTTGTCTACATGTTTCATTGTAGGCCAGAGACATGTTATAGAAGATTTGCTTTACCAGTTAATGAGGAAACTAACAGGATTCCAAAGCTTGTTTGGAATGAAATATGGAACTAACAGAAATGTTTGGTCACTGAAGGGAAGGATGAGATTGATACAAAATTCAGTCTTTAGGGGCTGGAGATTTAGCTCAGTGGTTCCTGTGCCTGCCTAGCAAGCACAAGGTCCATAGTTCAGTCCTGGTAACCATATACAACAATACTGGGCGTGGTGGCTCTTGTCCACCAGCAGTCAGTACCACACACCACAATGCTGGGCATGGTGGCTCATGCCTGTCATTCCAGCACTGTGGCAGCAGAGGAAGGAGGATTGCTGAGTTCCAGGTTTGCCTAGGCTACATATTGTGCTCAGGGCCAGCCTGAATTACAAAAGACCCTGTCTCCAAAAATTAAAAAAAAAAAAAATTCAGTCTTTAAACAAATAAATGAAGGATACATGATAGACCTTATATATTCTTTTTGTTATGTTTTGTTTTGCTTTATTATCTGTTTTTTTCCAGTTCATTAAATATATATATTTTTTAAAACATTCTGTACAAAAGTGGGCTGATGTACTAGTTGAAACCACACTCCACAGTATGCAGACTTCTAATTAGAGCCAAATGGTAAACAATAAAACATAACAAAGATAGCTCTTCTGAAAATAAGATAATGGCTGCCCTTGAGTGTGCCAGTTAAACAGTTTCTTTATGACATTCACTTGAAGGCTTTGGACATATATATGTATATCCATATATATCTATGTACCTCCCATATCTATATATCTCTATCTATCTGTATTTCTGTCTTCAAGAGTACTAATTAAGTGGGAATGTTAGAGTTTATGGTATGATTTCCAGTTTGTTCAGTTCTGAAAAGCACAGAAGGGGAGTCCAGTGAGAGTTTGTTCATAAAACCGGCGTTGACTTCCCTGAAGAAGCAATGTTCAGAATAAGTTCTGAAGCCTTGGTAGGGCTTAACTTGGAGGCGGAGAGAGAGCACTGACCCTTAGACCTGTTCCTGAGGTGTGGCTTGCTCGGAGGACCGAGGGTGGCAGTGTGACAAGGGAGGGAAGCCGGGAAGTGGGGGCAGCAGGCTTGTGTTAGGTGGCCACACTAACCTCCTTTCTAGGGGCTGTCCTGGTTTCCTGCTGTAAAAAAGTAGTCACCCCCTTTTACGCTCAAGTGTCCCAGTTTGTATGATAAATTAAATGGGAAGTGGGTCATGTTAAGGAGTTCGCTCTTTACCACCAGATCAGTCCTTAGCATTCAAGAGTTTTCACCCAGGCGAGTGTGATGTGATCTGAGTTGCATTTCGAAAGATAGTTGCCATGTGTGTAGCAGATCACGGGTGCCTCTGAGCATGACAAAGAGTTGTGTGGTAGTCTGTTTATCTACTGGATTACACACTTAATTAGGTTTTCTCAATAATAGATCAATTAAAAAAATCAGGGAACTATGTTTATGAAATCATTGGGTTATTTCATAAAGGTAGTTGATTGAATAAAGATAAAGACAGTTTTTAGTTTATTTAGCTATAACTTGTGGGATGTTGACGTACTTTGCCATTTACTGCATTGTATTCCTACAGTAGAAGAGAATAGGAAGTCGCACAGTATGTTGCCACTGCAAAGTTGATCACTGGGAATCAGAATCACACCATCAGGGGGTTTTTATCCCAGTGACTGGAAGAATGCTGAGACCATGATTGACTTGTTCAAAGTGATACTCTGTCGTGTAATACTCAAGCAAATTTGCTGTCTGGCTGAAATAATGTGCCATCTAAGAATTTCTTTCTTTCTTTCTTTTTTTTTATTGGTACATTATATATGCCCATCACAATCACACTCCACATTGAGAATTTGTACCAGTATATGATGCAACTTAATTCTCATTTTCCCCCTCCCTTACCAGCCCTATCCCCCTTGCCCCATTGGACAGACCTCCAGGACATACTCATAAGTGAAGTGAATAGGTCACAGATGTTCAAGTATCACATATTTTCTCTGATATGAGAAACTGAAGTTATAAATGTGTTCTAGAATACATGACTGATATTGTGAAATAGTAAATATTCCAAAGGGTAATGGGGTTTAGAAGTAAATGATGAAAGAAAAAATTGATGGTTAAAAATAGGAAACAATGCTTCTGTGTATACCAGAATTTATTTCTTATGGATACTATGTTCTTACTTGTTAAAAATTTTAGGTATGGAGCCAGAGATTTAGCTCAGTGGTTCAAGCACCTGACTAGCAAATGCAAGGACCCTAGTTCGATTCCTGGGGACCACATAAAACAACAGTCCTAGGGCGTGGTGACTCACCCACCAACAATCAGCACCACATCCCACAGTGTCTGGCATGGTGGCTCATACCTGTAGTCCCAGCAGTTGGGAGGCAGAGGCAGGAGGATTACTGAGTTTGAGGTTTGCCTGGGCTACATGGTGAGCTCAGAGCCAGCCTGAACTACAAAGCAAGATCCTGTCTCAAAAAAAAAAAGGTATGACCATCCATTGAACTCAAATATTTATGCCCTTTCCTTACTAAAGACTCTGAATAAAGGCTTTGAAAACTATACATCCAAGATATTTGCCTATAATATTGAACTATATTTCTCATGAATGGTTTTTGCTCAGGATTAGTGGGAAAAAGCTTGATAAAATATTTTACTTAGATTGAGCTATCACGAACTGAGCTGCTATGAACCTGTAGATGCAAATGAGCTCTAGAAAGTATGACAGTTTTGGTAGAATAGGAAATTTCCAAAGGAAATTTGGTGTGGGGATGTAATGAGGGGAAGAAATAAATATGATTCTGAAAGAAAATAAAAGAGCATGTATATGGGTGGGTGGGGATATGGGTAAAAATGAGAATTGACTTGTGTCATATATTGGTACAAATTCCCCAATGTTATGTGTGATTGTGAGATGTATATAAATTGTACCAATAAAGAATTCAATTTAAAAAAACATTTTGCTTAGGAGTAGAGATAGTAAAATCAGTTTTCATAAGAAAGAAAGAGAGAGGGAGAGAGGAAGGGAGGAAGGGAGGGAGGGAGAGAGAGAGGGAGGGAGGGAGGGGAGAGGAAAAAAGCCAAGTGTGGTATATAATTCTAGCACTTTGGAAGACTAAGGCAGGACAGTCACAAGTTGGAGTCCAGCCTGCTTAATTTGATGACTTAGTGAGATCCTGTATCAAATGCAAAAAATAGAAAAGTGCTGGAGTTATACCTCTGTGAGAAGACCCTGAACCCTGGATTCAATCTCCAGTATGCTGCAAAACAAAAATTAATATGATATAGATGTTTTTATTGAAAACCAATTTAAATGGAACATTTATGTAAATTCCTTACTGGGAAATAAGAACTGAGAAAACCTAAAACGTAATTAAAATAAACTGACTATAAAATAGTAAAATTTCTTTAATGAGAATGAAGAAAATCGGAAAACTGTCATTCTATAAGTAATTAGGTTGTTGTAAATTCAGAATACATCCATAAAGATTTAAAACCAGTTATATTTCCTTAGTATTTGAGTAATGAACACAAATTTGATTTTTGAAATTCACATACTTGCTTAAAATATTTTCTACGAAAGGAGAAATGTGAAAATCAGTTGAATATGAGAATCCTCAATAGTTTGGCTAACCACTGGGTTAGTAGCTAGACTGTAAAAAACATTGCCAACTCCTAGCATCTTTCTATTTCCCCTTTTAATTGTAAAACAATGGCCCTTCCAATCCCGATGTGGCAGTATCCGCTGCTGAGCGCGCTCTCGGCCCGGGTTTGCTCCTGCGTCTCGGGTGGAATCCCTAAGGCGGGCGGATTTACAGAGGGGAGCTCACGGCGGGAAGTCCGCAGTGTGGGCCAAGCGTGTGGTCAGCAGCTCCCGTGGCTGAGAGGGAGACAGAGGCTGTGGACATCAGCGTGGGGCTGTTTCAAGCGCACAGTTTCACAGGGGTCCACAGCAGGTGTCAGGGCCGGTGTCCAGCCCTGCACTTCACAGCCTGTCACCTCCGATCCCTGCCGCCCCGAGGACTGTTTCCGAGCCTGTGCTAGGGGCCGTCTTCACCCTGCGGTGTCCAGAGCGGTCCCTTCGGCTC
>PVIC010028401.1:0-23175 GCA_004025085.1 Thryonomys swinderianus
CTTTTATTTTCAGTCTATGGGTTTCCTTCTGAATTAGATGTGTTTCCTGTATGCAGCAGATTGTAGGATCTTGCTTCTTGATCCAATCTGCTAGTCTGTGTCTTTTAATTGGCCCATTGAGGCCATTGACATTAATGGTTATGACTGATATGGACATATTCAGAGCTGCCATGTTTCCCTGTTCTTGGTTCTTTTCTTCCTTGCTTTTCCCCTTTTCTATTTAGTTTCTTATTTGCCCCAATGAATTCTCTCTCCTGGGTCTCATGGGTATGTAATTTTCTGTGTTTTTTTCCAAGATGTTCTTTAGAATGTTTTGGAGTGCAGGTTTCATATTTGTGAAGTTTTTCAGGTGTTCTTTATCATGAAAGTATCTTATTTCCCCGTCTATTCTAAAAGATAGTTTTGCAGGATACAACAGTCTAGGTTGGAGGTTGTTTTCCTGCAATGCTTGAAATACTTCTCTGCATGCTCTCCTTGCATTGAGTGTTTGTGTTGAAAAGTCTGCTGTGATCCTAATGGGCTTCCCTTTGTAGGTGACTTTCTTCCTTTCTCTCACTGCTTTCAGTATTTCATTCTTTTGTTTTGCATCTGGAACCTTGATAATTATATGTCTAGGTGTACATATTTTTATGTCATGGCCTTTTGGAGCCTGATAGGCCTCATTTATTTGTATGTCTATTTCTTTTCCTGTGAAGTTTTCTGTTGTTATCTCTGACAATAGCTTTTTTATGTCTTTTACACTGTCTCCTGCTTCCTCAGTGACTCCAATCAGTCTTATATTATTTTTGTTTGAGTCATCTAGAAGCTGTTGAATTGATTTCCCATGGTCCCTTGCTCTTTTCCATAGATTATATCTTTCCTGCTTGTTGGCTGCTATGCTGTCCTCTAGGTCTGAGATTTGGTTCTCTGCTTCATTCATCCTACTTCACAAGCTTTCGTTCTCCTTCATCATTCCCTGGAGCTCTGCTTGAAGCTGTTTAAAAGGTTCCATTACTTCTTCTATCTTGGATTCTATCATCTCGCTGATCTCCTCTTTAATGATGTCTTTCACTGTGGACAGTATCCCTGTTTTGATCTCAGAGATGAGTTCTGATTTCCATTTTACTAGATCTGTTTTATTTACCATCTCCAAGAGGCCTGGTGTTTGAGTTTCAGTTTGCCCTATTTCCCTTTTCTCTGAATTTCCCTGTGGTGGTGATCTTTGTTTCTGGTTTTTTGTGTATTTTCTCATTTCTACTCTTTCATTGTTACTAATGCTATTCTTTGCCTGATGACAGGGCAAGATTTGTTGCAGGTCTCTTTCTTTCTATTATCTGGGGCCCTTTGGATGGGGTGCCTTCCTGGGGTGACCTCCTTGAATATGTAGTGACCCTTGAGAGTTCTCAGTTCTGGCACATCATGGGAGGTATTTGAGCAGAACAATCACATCATGTTTGTTACCATAATACAATCAATGCCAATATCAGTATTAAACACAGTAAATAAAATAAAAAGTTTTGTTAAATTCTATTCTGAAGACTTTGAGCTTATTAGTTACCTCTATGTCCATATGCCAAAATTTAAATTAATCAGCAATGTGTATACAATATGTAGATCATAATTGTACCCCCTGAACCCTTTGGGGATAAGAGGTCACCAGGGAATCAGGGAGGTAGGGAGACAGGAGGAGAGTCAAATAGGGTTAGCAGATTTATGAAGATCACCTATACTCTAGAACCTCATATATGCCAGCGGGTAATAGAGGATAAAAGGGCGTATATAAAACAGTACCAATTGTATGCTGTAAGACCGTTGGAGACTTTGCACACCTTCTTATAATAGTACAGGAGAAGAAATAGGGAAACCTAAGATTCTTTTACTTCTGGATATTGGTTTTGACAGGAAGATGGGAGAGCATGTGTGGACAAGAGGTGAACAGAGGGATCTAGGAGTAGATGGCAAAATAGAAGCTAGATTCCCAATTTGTTTTTTATCTTGCCTGGTCTCTCAGCGCGGCTCCAGTGTGGAGGGATGCAGGAAATGGCTCCAGCTCCTCTCACACCTGGGTCCTCATAATGCAGCTCCGGAGTGGGGTTGGGGCTGGCTGGCAGACCTCAGTCCTCCATGTTGGGGATGGTGCCCGGGGTCCATACCTGACTCCTCACTGCACAGCTCTGGGGTGGAGCAGGCTGGTGAGTGGGCCTCAGTCCTCTGCCGCCACTGCTGGGAACAGAATGGTGCCTGGGGTAGCTGAGTCCGTGCCACTCCAGAGTCTATCCTTGATCTTTAACTAAGTAGTTCATTTCTTTGAACTGTTTCTCATTTTATGAATGAGGTTAACAATAAGTACATTAACGTTTTAAAATATTACATAAGGAAACATGGAAAACAAAAAAGCATAATAATATCTTCCAGTTAAAAGCTCAAAAAGTGTGGAATCTACCTTTCTCTGTAATTATCTGAACTTTGATTTGTTTCCTCTATTACTTGTGTGATCACTGTTTCTGGTTTTCTTGGTAGTTCCTACTTCTGGGTATCAAAATTCAGTATCACTAGACTTGTTTTTCTCATCTTTGGTGATTCATATTCCCATTGTTAGAGCTATTAAATGTATGGTGTTCACATTTGGTGGTTCAGTTTTTTCATGGGTACTTAAAACTTTGTCACTGCTTTTAGAATATTTTACTTAAACAATAATCTACTTAAATTTTAAAATATCAGAGAATTAAGTTCCTTTTGCCCAGCACCATGTATAGTAATACATTCATCCTAGCTTTACACTCAGGAAGGGTGATCTTTACACCAAATTTAACTTCAGGTATTTCTAGAACCACAAAACATGTATTTTTCAAATGAGTCATACTCTTACCTCCAAGTCTTTAAGTATGGAAAAAAATTCGTTCTCCTCTTGTATAGTGATTAGACTTCAAGCAAATTATTATAGACATCTGGATCTCAATTACTAAATAAGAAAGTGATGGTTATCATAGCTCACAATGTGTGTGACTCAGCAAAGTCACGGTATATTAGATCTTTATCTAGAGGACACAGCTGGCCAGTAGCAGATCCAGGAAAAGAGCCAATACCTCTTGGTTCAGAGAGCAGCAGGCTTTTGTTCAATGCCTGTTAGCCACAGGGGGATAATGCTGCATGTTTTCATCTTCCTGCTGTATTATTGTATCCAGAACTAGATGAACTTAATTTTTCTTTTCTCTCCTCTTGCCACTCCTCCAAATCTCTGGAAACAAAGAATAAACATGTTCTTCAGCCTGATGATTTGGCATGATGGGTTGCACCAATCTAAGTTAACTCTGGAGGTGGTTGAGAAAAATAAATGGCGAGAGGGAGAGGGAGACAGACAGACAGAGACAGGGACAGAGGCAAACAGTGATACTTCTATATTCTTTGGAAAATATATTCTAAGGTAAAACCAAGGAGCTGTACTGAAGAACAAACGTCAAAATAGACTTTAGAGTCATGTCAGGAAATTGACCTTTGCTGTCATAGCTACCTATCACATGGGTCATAAATAAAGGTCAGTTCATATTTATCCAGGAGATTCCATGTGGTTTTATGGCTGCTGGGGTGTGAATGTGAAATAAGACTTGGGATGGTCTCACAAAACTATATTTGGTTTAAGGATTGTAAACATGACAAATGAACAAGAGCCCTTGGGAAATCCCAGGAAAGGCAGGATGAAGGAGTGGAATAGCGGATGACTACTAACCCGTGGAAATCTAGTAGTATATGTAGTCCGTGTGTAGAATGATGATAGGTGGTGAAGACAAACAAGAAAACACAGGTATAAGAAACAGAAGCCAACTACTACTTAAAGGTTTCTTTTGAATCCAGTTTCTATTTTGTTTATTAGTGAGGAATTGGATCAGAGAGACAATGTTGTAGCTATAGCTTCTCAGGGATGAAAGCTGTAGCTTCTCAGGGATGAAAGCTTAAGATGCCATATGTAGAGTTTCAGTTTTTCAGAAGTGGTTGAAATCATAAGTTCTTCCTTTTGCATGCAGTACTGGCTTCTCTGTAAAGGGAGCCACATATTTCCTGGTATCTCCACAGAAGAGGAATCCCAGCTGGCATTGCAGTAGTCCCAACTGGGGAGAAGCAAGATGCTATCTTTCATGCCTCTGAGTATATACAAGGGGCTCAAACATGCCCCATCCAGCTCAGGGGATAGAAAGTTTTCTGGACTGCTGCGTGACTGCCTATCCTGAGGTGCATTATATGCAGCAGTGACAACTCCTGACCCAATGTGTTTATCGCTCTTCTTTCTGTTCTGCTCCTGGGGAGTTGAGACAGATAATGGTCCATCTCCTTCTTCCCTGTCCTTGCTGTCTTGAAGCTACTCTCTGCTTCTAGAGCTCTTGGGAAACCCCAGGAATGGCAGAGTGGGTGAACCAGAGGGACTATTCATTACCTGCCCTTTCCCAAGGACCAACTCCTCTAGTACACACAATAGGAAATTTGGCTCTGCAAGCCTAGATCTCAGAATTGTTTTTCTCAGATTTAAGGTTTTATCTGCTTTTTCATTTAACTGCATCAGCTTCTGTATCTGTATGTGTGTTTTGCTGAAGGAGCAAGACCAGATTAAACTGAGCACAAAATGGAGATCAAAATGTACAGAAAACAACTATGCTAATATTTTGGAATGACCATGTGGCAATGCCCAAATAATAAGGTTGAAACAAATATTGGCTTTTCTTTAAATAAGATCAAGTGGTATGAAACACAAAGGTATTTATTTGGTTCGTTTTGTCTAGTACTGTGATCTTCTTTGACTATAATTGACATAAACACCATCTGAATTAACCTTAGAGCATGATGTTGTTTGATGAAATAAAAGAAAGATCAAATCAATTCATAAGAAGGGCAAGAATGTAGCTGGGCCTTGAGAAACTACTACTTAAAAGTTTGTTTTGACTTTGGCTTTTATTTGCTTTTTTTCTCTCTGTTTTCTGTACAATACTGTTAAGCCTTCTTTTCTTTTCCCATCAACACTTTTTCTTTTGTCTGTAGGAAAGTATGTCAGTTTTCCTTTGAAAAGGAAGAAAAAGAAAAATACAGTCTGAGTGGGAGTTCCTAGCCAAAAGCCTATTTTATACCTTACAAGAAGAAATTGCAAAACTTCTAAAGGGACCTTGCACAGCCAAATAAAAGCCCATTGGATATATATGTCTGACAAAGATTTTTTTTTTTTGGCCCAGTAGATTCAATGAGGTAAAATTGAATATGGTGATATACATAATGATAATATTAAGTATTTTATTATGAGATTATCAGTTGTTATTTAGATTCCTCCCCCAAAGCCTCATGCAGTCACAAGTGAGGCTTTTTCAGGGGTGGCTGAATCTGGAGTGTCTGACACTGGACTTAATTTATAATGCAAAACTAGGTTCAAGGGCACTGGAACTAAGGGTGTGAGTGCTGCCTGTTCTAAGCAGTCTGCATAAGATAAATGGGGCAGAAAGACACTGTGAAGGTCCCTTAATTCTTCCTTTGCTTCCTCCTGTTTGCCACATGCTGTTGCCCACATGCTGTTGCCCATCTGCCAAGCCACCCTGTCTTGAAGCCAGCTGATTGTGGACTGAAACCCTTTCAAACTGTGAGCTGAAAAAAAAAAAGCTTTCTCATGGGCTGGAGATTTAGCTCAGTGGTTCCAGCACCTGCCTCGCAAGCACAAGGTCCTGGGTTCGATCCCGGAAACCACATACAATGCTGGGAATGTTGACTCACGCCCGCCAGCATTCAATACCACATACTACAGTGCTGGGCATGGTGGCTCATGCCTGTAATCCCAGCACTCAGGAGGCAGAGACAGGAGGATTGCTGAGTTTCAGGCTTGCCTGGGCTACATAGTGAGCTCAGGGCCAGCCTGAACTACAAAGTGAGACCCTGTCTCAAAAAAAAAAAAAAAAAAAAGCTTTTTCCCTTTAACTTTTGGTGTAGGGTATTTTGTCTCAGCAATGAGAAAGGTAACTAAGACATGGGTCTTACAAATCTGTAGCTGTAAAACAAATTTTTATCTTCCTCCTATGGGCTGAGATATGACTGTTTTATAAGCATTGATATTATACATAGGTATACTTTGGAGATGTGTGTATAGTCAACACTACCTGTTGGAAATTGTAAGAATAATGAAGCCAGTTCTGTGAGAGCTGCTCATGCAGAGAATTTCAGAACCATTGGATTATATCATACTAAATAACCCTACCCTATGAAAATATACCACAGAAAGATATCAAATGGACACTGATGCAGAGTTCCTGTGTCTGGGGACACAGGTTCCCCAAATGGTTCCTGGGGAAATCACAAGGACAGGAGCAGAAACAGAAACAGACATGTAGTTAGGAGGAAAACAACATCCTTGAAGAGCTTCTGTATGAATTTTAAACTTCTGGTTTGCTTTTCCTTTATGTGATGTTTACAGTGGATGACATTCAGCAAATATATCCTCATAGACAAACTATTTAGCTTTGCAAATGTCCTTAGAGGGTAGGACCAAGTCAGTGTGACCTGTAGTGCCAGCATGGTTACAGAGCAGATATCCACATGTTCCTCGATCCCACGGAGATTCACAGGCCAGGAGATCCATGTTCCATCTGCCATAGGGAATGATCTTTGCAGAGTGGGTGAGTCAGAGGAACCTTTCATTACCTGCCCCTGCCATTGTCTTATGACTTTTGTGTGTGAGTCAGAGAAAGCAGTAGTTAGTAAAAAAGTATATCTATACACATTTAATTTATGAGAATATATTTATTCTCTCCATATATATATAATATAAAGTTACATATATATACTTTTGAGTGAACTTATACATACTTTTGTACATTTCAAGGTGTGGACATCTCAGGAACTTATAAACCACTGTTGTAGATATTAGTTTTTTACTTCTTTTTATGTCATCATTTCCTTTACTGTAATCTTTCTGTAAAGACTAATATACAGCTGTTTAGCCTCATGCAACTATTCATGTAGGTTAACGTACTGACAACTCAGAAAGTCCATCCTGGAGTATAGTAACACCCTGGCTTATTCTTGAGGGAGCAGTATGCTATTACTATGACTACATTAGGGAATGCATAAAGTGACTGGAAGTGAAGCTAATTTTGCAGGAACTGAAAATATCAGGGTAAGCTGCTGAGTACTATGGTACAATAGCTATATGGACAGTCTGAAGAGAAAGAGGAGAAAATCTTCCTTCTGAGCAAACAGGCTTGAGGGAGTAAAAAGTTGGGAAGTACTTTGACACTCTGAGTACATATTACGATTGAATTCTTAGTAGTTGTTATAGAATCTCACAGGAAGGAATTATTGATCCATGTGTAGTAAGATTCTAAGATTCATGTCATAATTATACACCCAACTGATGCAAAGACCAGGATCGGCTTGTCTACTCATCATAAAGATATATGGTTGGGAAGTCGGAAAGTCATTTCTAACATGTTCATATTTGGTGAATGTCTGTGACACTCAAATCAGTATTTGCTCAATTAATAGTATTTACTTTTTGGTGATTATGTTGAAACTGTTCAACAGATTTGTCTAGTTTTTCATATCACTTCATCCATTCTTTGTTGTTTTTGTTTTATTTTGCTTTGTTTTGTTTGAGACAGGCTCTCGGTTTGTAGTTAGGCTGGCCCCTGAGCTCACTAGGTAATCCAGGCAAGTCTTGAACTCAGCAAGCCTCCTGCCTCTGCCTCCCGAGTGCTGGGATGACAGTCATTTCCACCATTAAGTATTAAGATTAAGACCTATGGTTATTTTTGGAAAAGTTGGTTTTCCATACACTCTCCTTATTAATAATAAATATTAATTTGTGGTAGATTAAGGTCTAATGCTGAAGTTACAAGTAAAGATAGCAGGTGGGAAAAGTGGGGATGCAATAAATTATAAAAGGAAGGGGAGCCGGGCGTGGTGGCTCATGCCTGTAATTCCAGCACTTGGGAGGCAGAGGCAGGAGGATTGCTGAGTTCGAGGCTTGCCTGGGCTACAGAGTGAGCTAGAGCCAGCCTGAACTACAAAGCGAGACCCTGTCTCAAAAAAAAAAGGAAGGGGAAAGTTTCTTGTGCTAGTGATAACTGAGAATTAATGTGACAGAACAGCGATGGAAGACCAAGTCCTCACAAGCTAATGGAGTTAAGGAATAGTGAAAATGTGATATGTGAGCAGGCAAAGTAGACAAAACATGAAAGAAGTTGCTGTCACTTAAAGAATTCTAGGAATAATCAGAGTACAAGTATCAAAGTGAGAAAGGATTGATAAATCATGTAGGACACTTGTTTATAGCAGAAGCTTAGAAGCCTAAAGAGATATGTGATATTATAAATCTAAAAGGAAGGGAATTTGTAGATTATAAGATCAGAGGAGAGGGACAGAAGAGTTTTGAGAATTTGAGGATACTGAGCAATGGGCTGAGGGAGGTTCAAATCTGTGCATGTGTTTGGACAAATAGAAGAAGCATCTGATTTCTGGTAAATTGGAAGGAATCTGTCAACAGCATTATTCTTGACTTTTGAGAAATTTTTTCAATTAAATTGATTTGAAATTATTACTAAATTTCCCTGTCATGAGAATTGATCTATGATGAGTGCTCTTAAATAGTTACAAAAAATTTCTGTTTTTCCAAAGCAAAGCCATGTGAAAGATGTGTTTTCAGGTATCTGAGTCCTGCATCCATTTATAAAACAAAGGATGGAGCCAGAGATTTAGCTCAGTGGTTCTGGTGCCTGCCTAGCAAGCGCAAGGTCCCTGGTTCAATCCCAGGTAACCAGATACAACAATACTAAGGGTGACTCACACCCACCAGCAATCCGTACCACATACCACAAATTCAGGCATGGTGGCTCACACCTGTCATCCCAGCACTCGGGAGGCAGAGGCAGGAGGCTTGCTGAGTTCAAGACTTGCCTGGGTTACCTAGTGAGCTCAGGGGCCAGCCTAACTACAAACCGAGAGCCTGTCTCAAACAAAACAAAGCAAAATAAAACAAAAACAAAAAAGAATGGATGAAGTGATATGAAAAACTAGACAAATCTGTTGAACAGTTTCAACATAATCACCAAAAAATAAATACTATTAATTGAGCAAATACTGATTTGAGTGTCACAGACATTCACCAAATATGAACATTTGATTTTTCTTGTTTGCTTTAAGCAAAAAGTTATATAAAAAGCACTTCTTGCCAGGTGTGGTGGCTCATGACTGTAATCCCAGCACTTGGGAGGCAGAGACAGGAGGATTGCTGAGTTCAAGGCTTGCCTGGACTACATAGTGAGCTCAGAGCCAGCCTGGACTACAAAGCGAGACCCTGTCTCAAAAAAAAAAAAAAGGCACTTCTTTTCACAGATTTCTTTGATGTGTTTTTTTTTTAGTAGGAAATTTTATTGAGAGAGAAAGCTTCTGCCTTAAGGGAGACAGAAGGGGGGATGATGTGTTTATTTTTTAAATAAATTTTGTCTCATTCTCCATAATCCTCCCCATCCTATGTACAAAGTCTTTGTTTCCATTTTTTTCCTTCTATTTTCATTTTTTTATTGTTACATTGTTTTCTACCTCCCTCCTTCCTTACTCTTCTTCACATTTGAACACTTTCTTCCTATTCCCCAACATTCATTGTACATTTCAGTCCTTATTTCCACTTTCAGTTTCTCACAGCAGAGATACAATGTGATATTTAAACATGTGTGTCCAATTTACTCCACTTAAGAATATGATCTGAACTTACTGAAAGAGAAATTGGGGAGTCACTCCCTTGCACAATAGCACCTAGAAAATGAAATACCTAGGAATCAACCTAACAAAGGAGGTGAAAGACCTCTACTCTGAAAACTATAGGACTCTGAAAAATGAGATAGAAAAGGACATCAGAAAGTGGAAAGACATCCCTGTTCCTGGGTAGGGAGAACCAACATTGTCAAAATGGCTATACTTACACAACTACTATACAGATTCAATGCAATTCCAATTGAAATTCCAACACTATACTTCACAGAACTAGAGAAAATAATCCAAAAATTCATCTGGAACTACAAGAGACCTAGAATAGCAAAAACAATTCTAAGCAACCACGACATAGCAGGGTGTATTACAATCCCCAACTTAAAACTCTGCTATAAAGCCACTGTGATAGAATCTGCATGGTACTGGCAAAGTAACAGATCCGAGGACACTGAAATAGATTAGAAGACCTAGACACAACCCCAGATACTCTAAGCCACCTTATCTTTGACAAAGGAGCCAAACATCCCTAATGGAGGAAAGACAGCCTCTTTAATAAATGGTGCTGGAAAAACTGGGCTTTAACCTATCAAAAACTAAAACTAGACCTATCTCTTTTACCATGCACAAAACTAAATTCACAATGGATTCGAGACTTGAACATTAAAACAGAAACAATAAACCTGCTAGAAAAGAGGTTAGGTAAAACTCTTGGAGACGTTGGCTTAGGCAGAGACTTCATAAATAAAATCTCTATAGCACAAGAGCTAGCAGAAAGAATCAACAAATGGGATCTCATCCTTCTAAAAAGCTTCTGCACAACAAAAGAAACCACTGGCATCTCTAAAAGACAACCAACAACATGGGACATAGCTGTTTGTCAGACAAAGGGCTATTATCTATAATACATAAAGAACTTAAATCAGTCTCCCTTTTTAAAGACCCAATTCAAAAATGGGCATCTGAAATGAACAGACACTTCCCAGAGGTAGAAGTCAAAGCAGCCAAGAAGCATATGAAGAAATGTCCAACATCACTGTCATTCGAGATATGCAAATGAAAACAACACTGAGATTTCATCTTATTCCACAAACAATGGCTGCTATTACAAAATCAACCAATGATAAATGCTGGCGAGGCTGTCAGGAGAAAGGAACCCTTCTCCACTGCTGGTGGGATTGTAGACTTGTGCAACCATTGTGGAGATCTGTGTGGAGATTCCTCTGAAAACTAGGACTAAAGGTCCCATTTGACCCTGCTATTCCCCTGCTAGGAATATACCCAAAGAAATTTTAAAAATCACATTGGAAAGACAGATGTACACCCTTGTTCATAGCAACTCAGTTCGTGATAGCCCAATCTTGGAAACAACCCAAATGCCCATCAACTGAAGACTGGATAAAGAAGATGTGTTTTTTAATGGAGTATTACTCTGCCATAAAGAATGACAAGATTGATTCAAATGGAGCAAATGGAGACACCTGCAGGACACACTAATAAGTGAAATAAATAGAACGCAGATATGCAAAAACCGGATCTTTTCTTTGATATAATTACCTGTAGAGGTAAAAGAGCTCTAGAATATATGATAGTTTTTGTACAATGGGAAATATCTAAAAGGAATTTGGTGTGGGAACATAATGAGGGGAAGGAATAAATATGATTTGGAAAAAAAAGAGTATGTATATAGGGGGTGGGTGGGCAGGGATGTGGGTAAAAATGAGAATTGACCTGTGTCACATATTGGTACAAATTCCCCAATGTTTTGTGTGATTGTGAGCTGTGTGTATATAATGTACCAATAAAGTTTACTGAATGATGCAGAAAAAAAGAATATGATCTAAAGGTTCATCCACTTAGCTATAAATGTCTAAATTTCATCTTTATGGCAGAGTAATACTCCATTGCATAAAGAAACTACATCTTCTTTATTCATTCATGGGTTGATGGGCATTTGGGCTGCTTCTAAGATTTAACTATTACAAACTGTGCCACTATAAACATGTTTGTGCACATATCGTTATGTGTGATGCTTTTAATTCTTTCAGGAAGATTCCAAGAAGAGTTATAGCTAGATTAAATGAACCTCTAGTTTAATTTTTTGAGAAATCTCCATACTGATTTCCACAGTAGCTTCCGCAGTTTCCTCTTCCACTAACAGTGTAGAAAGGTTCCTTTTTCCACACAGCCCCTCCAGCATTTGTTATTAGTTGATTTATTGGTAACAGCCATTATTTCTGGAGTGAGATGGAATCTCAGAGTTGTTTTAATTTGCATTTCATGAATGACCAATGATGCTGAACATTTTTTCATTCTTGATTTGAGAAGCACCTTTTCATTTCAGATGAAGTATCTTTTCATTTCAGATCCCCATGAACTAACAAGATGTCCTAGCATCTTGTTAGTTCATTATAGATCTGCAATCATGCTACTCTTGGCCTGTTTCCTTTTGTCTCTCTCAGAGTAGAATGATCTATGTAGATGCTCTGCAGTCTTATCCAATCATCTCTGGAAAGCTGAATGCATTACAAAAATATTATATATGAAGCAAATATTGTTTAATAATCCTTTTTTGTTTAAACATTGTTTGATAATCCTATTTTTCTATGTGTTACAAGCTGCTTTCATAGATCACTTTTGATCTTCAATTGTGTTGCCATTGAATTGGGCAGATGAATCTTTTCTAGTTACCTCCAACTACTTTTATTACCCTGACAAGTTTAGTTTCCCATCATCTTCCATGTACTAGTCACTCCCAATCAACTGGACAAAATACCTGACACTGACAACTTATTGGAGGAAAGTTTTGTTTTGGTTCATGGTGTCAGAAGATTAGACCATGGTTGGCTGGCTTCAAGGGAAAAGCAGCATGGTGGAATGAAGCTGTCCCAACCTGTGACAGCCAGGAATCAGAAAAAGAAGAGAAGAGGTGGAAAAAAAGATTATCTTTCCAGGTTGCACCTCTAATGAGGCATGTCTCTAACTAGACCCCTACCTCCTAACAGCACAGTCAGCTATTGACTCATGAGTCCTATATCCAGAATCAATTTTCTGTATTATTTGCTTTTCCATGACTTGGACAAAGTGGCCAATACATACAGTTTTAAAAGAGGAGGGTTTTTTTTTTAATTGTTCATAGCTTAAATGTGCAGTGCTTTGGTGTGATTGTCTGAGATGTTGGCTCATAACAGGAAGTAGCTATCTATTAAAATCTCATCAATCTTTCATCTGTCTAGTGTCTTGTGATATTCTTGCTCTTATTGAGGATTGAAGAAGTTTTGTAATGATACTGACACATTTCCTCTGTCAAATTTTCATGTGGGGATTTGTCTTACATTGGCATTGATGTTTGATCTACATTTCGTTTGTTCCCTTGTGCTATTCTTTATATCATTCATGACTCCAGGATTTATGTAATGATTCTGACACATTTCCTTTGTAAAATTTGTTTGTGGGGATTTGTCTTATTCTGACTTTGATATATGAGCTACAACATATTGTTTCCTTGGCTGAAACTGAGGAAGGAGAAATTCCATCCTAACATCCTGTCACACCATTTGTGGGGAGGCAAGACTAACAAGCTTTTAGATCTATCCTGGCTGCACTTCTCTTAGTATTACAGCAGGGAAAACTTTTTTATTACCACACAGAAAATCAGATAATAGAACCATTATCTGTATATAATAAATTTTTATTTTTGTCAATATTAAGTTGCTAGACAGGTGAGAACATGGCCAGTACATTCAATTTGGCTTAGTCACACAAATCTCTAATCTTTAAGGAAAAATTATTACATGTGTCTAAAAAATAGTGAGCTGGGCCGGAGATTTAGCTCAGTGGTTCTGGTGCCTGCCTCGCAAGTGCAAGGTCCTGGGTTCGATCCCAGTAACTACATAGAATGCTGGGCGTGGTGACTCACACCCACAAGCAATCAACACTACATACTATAGTGCCAGGCTTGGTGGCTCACATCTGTAATCCCAGCACTCAGGAGGCAGAGGGAGGAGGATTGCTGAGTTCCAGGCTTGCCTGGGCTACATAGTGAGCTCAGGGCCAGCCTGAACTACAAAGCGAGACCCCGTCTCAAAAAAATAAAAATAAAAATAAAAAATAGTGAGCTGGCAAGTAGTACTTTTCACTCCTGAAAATAATCTGAGTCATCCAAACAGTTCTCACTGGTCCTGGGCTTCATGACCTTTTGGCCTTTATGTAAGAAGTTTTTGTTTGTATGTGGATATTCAGGCACAAGGAAGAGGAGGATTCATTTCAAACAGCTTTGGCTGATAGATATACATGTAAAGACTGAGGTACATCAAAGAAACAGAAGATAATTTGACAATGCCCCTCACAGGTTTCTTGACCTAGTGTTTAACAGAATCTCAGTGATATTTCACAGATAAGAGATCGAGTCAAGGAGTGTGTAACAGAAATAAGGAACTGGAAGGCTTTTCCTGCTACGTAGTTAACAATGCAGAAAGAGCTACAGGCCCAGTTTGCTGAAGAGTACTGGGAGACAGAAGCACTGCAGTTCCTGGAGCACAAGGGAAGGAGCTTGGGTCAGCTTGATTCACGCTACTCCTCATTCAGCTGTGGCCAAACATAACATCGTGGAGAGAACCTGTAGTCCATGGGGCTGGGAGCAGAGGAAGCTTGGCATGGTCTTCCCTGAGAGGTCGGTCTGAGTCTGGTTGAGAAACAGTGGGTGAGATGTCAGAGTAGAGAGGTGGCACCAGTGAGAATGTTGGGTAGGCAGCTGTGGAGGGCCTTGAGTACCTTGCTACACACATTGGGAGTCAGGCTTAGAGGGAGTTAAGATGTTCTTGAGACAAATCACCACTAGAAAAATGACAAATGATGGAGATAAACTCTCTCCGTGAAGTCCTCAGGGAGAATACTGCTCATGACTGAACATGGTGTTTCATAAGCTGTGTGGGAGAGAAACCCCAAGGGCGTGTTCAAGTTGCAACAGATGTTTAGTGACTGCTAAGTCTTGTGGACTTAAAAATAACTGCAAAGATTTTGTTGAATGAAGTATCCAAGTAGCGGCTAAGAGCCAAATTGAGAAAGCATTTCATTTGCAAATGTGTTTGCGTGTACATAGTAACTACCTTCCAAAGACTACAGTATAAAGTGGCAGTAAAGAGTAACTTTACCACAGATAGACAATTTCCGGATCTTCTCTTTGGCATGAACACCTGTAGAAACAAATGAGCTCTAGAAAGTAGGACAGCTTTTATAGAGTGGAATATTTCTATAGGAAACTTGGTGTGGGAATGTGATGAGGGGAAGGAATAAATATGATACAGAAAGAAAATAAAAGAGCATGTATAAAGGGGGGAGGAGGTGTAGGTGGTTAGGGATATGGGTAAAAATGAGAATTAACTTGTGTCATATACTGGTATAAATTCCCCAATGTTATATGTGATTTTGAGATGTATATAAATTGTACCAATAAAGAATTCAATTTAAAAAAAGAGTAACTTTACAACACAGTCAGATAACAAGTATTATTTTGATCAAGTGGTGAAGATCAGTATTGATAGTAGTTATGTCATGTAGATTGGATGTACCCTTGATATGATGCAATGAAAACAACACTTTTTTCCTATATTCTTCTGCCCAAAGCAGTCCCATCCCAAGAAAAACAACAGAAAAATTTTGATAGATGAACATTTTATAAAATATCTGCCCAGAACTCCACAAAATTGTCAGTGGCATCAAGTAACGTATAAGAAACTGTCACAGACTAAGGAGATATGGCATGTACATGTACCTCTGTATCCTGGATGGGCCCTGGCACAGAAAAAAGGACCTTACTTGAAAACTAAAGAAACAGGAATAAAGTAAGGGCTTTATTAGTAGTGATATATCAGCTATCAGCATTAGATTATTAATTATAAAAGTGTATCTTTCTAAAGTCAAAAGTAGAAGAGGAAAACTGGCACAAAAGTACATGAGATCTCTCTTGTTATATCTTCAAATCTTTTCAATAGACATTCTCAAAATATTGTATTACAATGTACTCTTGTAAATATTAAGCCTTGAAAGACATCTAACAGTTACCTTGTTCCTGTTTCCCTCTAAGCTAAGAGGACAGTCTTTTTTCCAAACATCACTTCATAATTCCTGATTCCCCTTTCTTTTTCCCTCTCCCCTAACATGAGACCTGAGTATTTTTCTAAATTGCTGGCATCTCCTTATGATTAGTGTCTATGTCTTCAGCCTCTTATTCCTTCTGACCCTATGCACAGCATTTACTATATAACAACCATGTGTGTGTATTAATTTTTATGTAAAAATTCCCTATAGACCACACCATCTTCTCTATATAAAAGGTGTTCTCTTGTACATTTAGTGTTTTTTAGGATCCAGACCAAAGTTCTTTGGAGCACATTCTTTGTCTTTACAATCACTGCACTACTTTGGTCATTTTTAGACTCTATTTTTCATGAGTAGGGGGAAATGAGTCATTTTCCCCAAATAAACTGTAGAAACACAAATTTATAAATTAGGGTATGATAATATTGTGGGAAAGTTTGAGGTCATGAGAGTCTTCATATTCAGTCCCCACCCACATAATCTGTTCAACAAAGTAATTGATAATTGTTACATTAAATTAAATAGCATAAGAAATGCTTAGCTGATTAGTAAAGCACCACTCTGATATGTGTGTTCAGGGTTTCCAGAGGCTTATTGATTGTAGCGCAGAAAACTGAAGGAGAAAGCTCACCTGGATTTTGGATGTCATCAACCCAGCATAGCCTTAATGGGATAAAAACAAGGAATGATGTGGGCTGGAAATTTAGCTCAGTGGTTCCAGCACCTGCCTCACAAGTACAAGGCCCTGAGTTCGATCCCAGTAACCACATACAATGCTGGGCGTAGTGACTCATGCCCAGCAGCCATCAGTACCACATACCACAGTGCCGGGCATGGTGGCTCACACCTGTAATCCCAGACAGGAGGATTTCTGAGTTCCAGTCTTGCCTGGGCTACGTAATGAGCTCAGGGCCAGCCTGAACTACAAAGTGAGATCCTGTCTCAAAAAAGCAAATAGATAGATAGATAGATAGATAGATAGATAGATAGATAGATAGATAAACAAACAAGGAACAATGAGGAAGATGTCTGTCCTCGATGAGCCCCAGTATGCTTGAGTAGGTGTATCCCTTGCTGCCATTGCTTTTGGATGTTGGTCTCCAGTTTCTTCTTTCCAACTCACAGTTACACTGACAACTCTCCAAAGAATTTCCAGACTTTGGATCTTGAGTTTGTGCTGGGTCATTGATTCCTCTGGTTTTGTGATTTCCCTCTTTCTCTTTCTCTTCTTCCTTTTCTTCTTTCTCTTCTTTCTCTTCTTCTTCTTCTTTCTTCTCTTCTTCCTTCTGTGTCTCTGTCTGTTTCTCTGTCTCTGTCTCTCTCTCTGTATGGTTTATTATGAGAGATTGAAACCAGGACCTTTTCTGCATTATGGGGCTATATCCCCACCTCTTTCTTACTTTGAGATAATGGAGCAGCTGCTGGATCCCCCAGTTCCCCATTACAGATGATAACTTTGGACTCTCTCAACTATGATCCTGTAAGGCTACCTAATAAGTTAATGGGTATATGTGTGTGTGTGTATGGATATATATGCATATATGCACACACACATATACCTATGTATATGTATTATGTGTGTATATATAATCTTTATCTTATCAATTCTGTTCCCCTAGAGAATCCCAGCCAATACAGATTTTGGTACTAGGAGTGATGCTAGAGAAACATAATAATAGCAATGAACTACTCCAATTAATTTAGTGATTCCTGGAATTGACTCTTGAATTTGATGAAACCTAAAGTTGCCATGATGATATTTTCTGATAATGTAGAATGTGCAACAGTGTAAATGGTTTAAATACTTAATATGGGTCCATTTGATTGTTTTGATTACCCACTTCTCATATGAAAGTGATTATACTAATTATACACTTATGATATGAAAGGAATTTAGTAACTCTACCCACAATACTTTTTAACATTTTTGGAAAACTAAGAAATATCTATCTCTACAAGATAATAATGGTAATAATGAGCTTAAAGACTCAAATTCCAACCCACACACACTCATAAAAAATTTAAATCTTCTCAGTGTGGCCTAAAGGAAGGTTTTCTCTCTTGTAACTGTAGAAATAAAGTTACATGAAAACTAACTAGAAGCCTTCTTGGGCAACTGGTTGAATTACAGTGCAGATTTAACATTCAACCTGAAAGGGTATTTGCAATTGAAGTGAGGGCACTGATTGGAAAAAGCAGAATTCCATAACTTGGGGGGAAGGTGTTTGGGAGGAAGCTTATTAAACTGGCAATATTATATTCATAAATTCTGATGGCATTATTTTCTCAGGAGAGATTTCCCCACCCTCACTGGTGGAAGCATTTCCACTTCTGACTCCTGTCATACTGTCTTTTCCATGTCTGCCTCAAGATACTAATTCTGTGCTACCTATGGAAGCAGTTCATTCTTCCTTGATGCAGTTACAAGCAAGACAAAGCCAGTGTTTTTCATCAACTTTTGCCTCTAGGTTTATAACCAGGTTCAAATCTCAGAAGGCTCCTAAAGATGGGGTACACAACATGAACCATAAAGAGCTCCATTACATTTCCAAAGAATTTGAGTTTTACAATCATTACAAGCAGAAGTGTGGAAAATAGATATGGGGATGAGTCTTAGGGATAAGATAATGGTGCAGTAGCCAGGCATGGTGATTCATGCTTGTAATCCTAGCACTTGGAAGACAGAGGAAGGAAGATTGCTGAGTTCAAGGCTTGCCTGGGCTACATGGTGAGCTTAGGGGTACCCTTAACTACAAAGAGAGACCCTGTCAATAAATAAATAAATAAATAAATAAGATAATGGTGGAAGAAACATAAACCTGGATCAAATTTAATTTCTTGGGCCCATTAAACAAAAATTATGGATTTAATGTCACAGCTAATGAGGTTAAAAAGAATGCTGATAGTCTCTTTGATTGGTTGGTAGAAATATGGTGAAAAGCGTCCCACCGTGGATAGCTAGAGATGCCTGAGACTCCTCGGTTTACTGTTAATGAGGGCTTAAAAGGACTCAGGGAAATGAAAACGTTGGGGTAGATTTTCTAGGTCAAACCTCCTACACACTGAGAGAGTCTAGAAGTTTGTGTGCTTCACTAATACTGTAAACAGACTACTTGATTCTTGTGTGATCAGATTTTGTTTTTTATAAAGTCTTTCTTTAAAATTGAATTCTTTATTGGTACATTTTATATACAGCTCACAATCACACACAACATTGGGGAATTTGTACCAGTATATGACACAAGTTAATTCTCATTTTTACCCACATCCCTACCCACTCACACACCCCCACCCCCTATATACATGCTCTTTTATTTTCTTTTGGAATCATATTTATTCCTTCCCCACATTACGTTTCCACACCAAATTCCCTTTGTATATTTCCTATTTTACAAAATCTATCATATATTCTAGTACTCATTTACATCTACAGGTGCTCATATCAAAGAAAAGATCCAGTATTTGAATATCTTGATCTATTTCACTTATTAGTGTGTCCTCCAGGTGTATCTATTTGTACATTGGATGTGAGGGCGATCTGGCTGCGACATTTGTCACCCCATTGATCGCCAGGGTTGATTCGGCTGATCTGGCTGGCTAGGCGGGTGTCCCCTTCCTTCCTCACCGCTCCATGTGCGTCCCTCCCGAAGCTGCGTGCTCGGTCGAAGAGGATGACCATCCCCGATAGAGGAGGACCGTTTCCTCGGTCAAGGGTATACGAGTAGCTGCGCTCCCCTGCTAGAACCTCCAAACAAGCTCTCTATTTGTACATAAATGAATGAATCTTGTCATTCTTTATGGCAGAGTAATACTCCATTTTATTTAAAAACCGCATCTTTATTCAGTCTCCAGTTGATGGGCATTTGGGTTGTTTCCAAGATTGGGCTATCATGAACTGAGTTGATATGAACAAGGGTGTACATATGTCTTTCCAATGTGATTTTTTTAAAGACCTTTGAATATATTACTAGCAGGGAGATAGCAGGGTCGAATGGGACCTCCACTCCTAGTTTTCTGAGGAATCTCCACAATGATCTCCACAATGGTTGCACAAGTCTACAATCCCACCAACGGTGGAGAAGGGTTCCTTTCTCCCCATAGTATCACCAGCATTTATGGGTTGATTTTGCAGTAGTAGCCATCCTTTGTGGGGAGAGATGAAATCTCAGTGTTGTTTTCATTTGCATCTCTCGAATGACAGTGATGTTGAACATTTCTTCATATGATTCTTAGCTGCTTTGACTTCTGCCTCTAAGAGGTGTCTGTTCATTTCAGATGCCCCTTTTTGAATTGGGTCTTTAAACTTGGGGAGACTGATTTGTTTAACTTCTTTATATATTGTAGATAGTAGCACTTTGTCTGACAAACAGGTAGCAAAGACTTTTTCCCATGTTGTTGGTTGTCTTTTTGATGTGCAGAAGCTTTTTAGTAGAATGAGATCCCATTTGTTGATTCTTTCGGCTAGTTCTTGTGCTATAGAGGTTTTATTCATAAAATCTTTGCCTAAGCCAATGTCTCCAAGAGTTTTACCTAACCTCTTTTCTAGTAGGTTTATTGTTTCTGTTTTAATGTTTAAATCTCAAATCCATTGTGAATTTAGTTTTGTACATGGTGAAAGAGATAGGTCTAGCATTAGCTTTTGGCAGGTTAAAGCCCAGTTTTTCCAGCACCATTTATTAAAGAGGCTGTCTTTCCTCCCTTGAGGTTGTTTGGCTCCTTTATCAAAGATAAGGTGGCTTAGTGTATCTGGGGTTGTTTCTGGATCTTCTAATCTATTCCACTGTCCTCAGATCTGTTGCTTTGCCAGTACCATACAGTTTTTATCATAGTGGTTTTATAGTAGAGTTTTAAGTTGGGGATTGTAATACCCCCTGCCATGTCGTGGTTGCTTAGAATTGTTTTTGCTATTCTAGGTCTCTTGTAGTTCCAGATGAATTTTTGGATTATTTTCTCTAGCTCTGTGAAGTATAGTGTTGGAATTTCAATTGGAATTGCATTGAATCTGTATAGTAGTTGTGTAAGTATAGCCATTTTGACTATGTTGGTTCTTCCTACCCAGGAACAAGGGATATCTTTACACTTTCTGATTTCCTTTTCTATCTCATTTTTCAGAGTAGAGGTCTTTCACCTCCTTTGGTAGATTGATTTCTAGATATTTCATTTTTCAGGTGCTATTGTGCAAGGGATTGATTCCCCAATTTCTCTTTCAGTGAGTCTGTTGTTTGTGTAGACAAAGGCTGTTGATTTTTGAGCATTGACCTTGTATCCAGCAACACTACTAAGTTTGGTATTTAAGACTAGCAGTCTTCTGGTTGAGTTTTTAGGATCCTCTAGATAGAGAATCATATCATCGGCAAATGATAACAGTTTAATTTCTTCCTTTCCAATTTTTATTCCTTTTATTTCTGTGTCTTGCCTAATTGCTATGGCTAATGTTTCCAGCTCTATATTGAACAAGAGTGGTGACAGCAGGCATCCTTGTCTCATTCCTGATCGTAGTGTAAAAGGTTTCAGTTTTTGCCCATGAAGTATGATGTAGCTGTTGGTTTCTCATAAATACCTCGTATTAGATTGAGATAAAGTCCATCTATTCTGATTCTCTGTAGTGTTTTGATCATGAGTGGGAGTTGGATTTTGTCAAATGCTTTTGCATCTATGGAGATGATCATATAGTTTTTGTCCTTGAGTCTTAATATAGTGTATTACATTTATTGATTTACGTAGGTTAAACCAGGCTTGCATCCCTGGGATAAATCTGATTTGATCAGGCTGTATGATTTGCTTATTAACTCTCTGTATTCTGTTTGCCATATTTTATTGAGGATTTTTCCATCAATGTTCATTAGAGAGATTGACCTGTAGTTTTCTTTATTCATTGGGTCTTTCTCTGCCTTTGGGATCAAGCTAATGGTTGCTTCAAGGAATGATTTGGGGAGGGTACTGCTTCCCTTTCGATTTCGTTAAAAAGATTGAGAAGTAGTGGCATTAACACTTACTTAAAAGTTTTGTATAATTCCACAGTGCAGCCATCAGGGGCAGGGCTTTTCTTTGTTGGTAGGTTTTTTATTACATTTTCAATTTCACAGATTGATATCAGGTTGTTTAACATTATTATATCCTCTTCATTCAGCTTTGGAAGTTCATATGTGTCTAGGAATCTATCAATTTCTTCTAGATTTTCCATCTTTTTGGAGTACATATTTTCAAAATACATGTTTATTATCCTTTGGACTTCCACTGGATCTGTGGTGATTTCTCCATTTTCATTCCTAATAGCATGGATTTGAGCCTTTTCCTTCCTTTGTTTGATAAGGTTGCCCAAGGGTCTGTTGATTTTATTCATCCTTTCAAAGAACCAACTCTTCAATTCATTTATTCTTTATGTTGTTCTCTTTGTCTCCATTGCATTAATTTCTGCTCTGATCCTTATAATTTCCTCCCTCGTATGAGCTTTGGGTTTGTCTTGCTCCTCTTTTCGTAATAGTTTGAGGTTCATTATCAGATTATTTGAGTTTGCTCTATTTTCTGAGTGTAGGCATTTACTGCTATGAATTTCCCTCAAAGAACTGCTTTCATTGTGTCCCATAGATTCCTGTAGGTTGTACTGGGGTTGTCATTTCATTGTAGAAACCGTTTAATTTCTTCTGTAATTTCTTTTGTGGCCCATTGGTTGGTCAACACAGTGTTGTTCAATTTCCATGTGTTTGTGATGATCTTAGAATTTCTTTTGCTATTCAACTCCAGTCTCAAGGCACTATGGTCTGATAGTATGAAGGGATAACTTCAGTTCCTTTGCATTTACTTAAGCCTGTCCTATGAACTAGGATGTGATCTATTTTGGAGAATGATCAATGAACAGCTGAGAAGAATGTATATTCTGGCTTTGTAGGGCAAAATATTCTGTAGGCATCTATTAAGTCCATTTGCTCAAAAGTTTAATACAGCTCAAGTATTTCCTTATTGATTCTTTGTCCAGTTGATCTGTCAATTTGTGACAGTGGGGTATTAATGTCACCTACTACTATTGTATTAGTGGTTATCTGCCTTTTCACATCCACTAATATTTGTTTTATATAGTTAGGTGCATTAGAGTTCGGTGCATAAATATTTGTGATTTGTTATTTCGTTCTCCTGGATAGTTCCCTGTATAAGAATATAGTGACCTTCTTTTGGGCCGGAGGGTTAGCTCAGTGGTTCTGGCGCCTGCCTTGCAAGCGCAAGGACCTGAGTTCGATCCCCGGTTACCACATATAATGCTGGGCGTGGTGGCTCAAGCCTCTAATCCCAGCACTCGGGAGGCAGAGACAGGAGGATTGCTGAGTTCGCGGCGGCTTGCCTGGGCACCATAGTGAGCTCAGGGCCAGCCTG
>PVIC010028402.1:0-23259 GCA_004025085.1 Thryonomys swinderianus
ACTGGTCATTCGAGAGATGCAAATGAAAACAACACTGAGATTTCATCTCACTCCACAAAGAATGGCTGCGATTACAAAATCAACCAACAATATACGCTGGTGAGGCTGTGGGGAGAAACGAACCCTTCTCCACTGTTGGTGGGATTGCGGACTTGTGCAACCATTGTGGAGATCTGTGTGGAGGTCCCCCTGCTAGTAATATACCCAAAATTATTTTAAAAATCACATCTGAAAGACAGATGTACACCCTTGTTCATAGCAGCTCAGTTCATGATAGCTCAGTCTTGGAAACAATCCAAATGCTCATCAACTGGAGACTGGATAAAGAAGATGTGTTCATATATATATATATATATATATATATATATATATATATATATATATGTATGTATTATTCTGCCACAAATAATGACAAGATTGATTCATTTATGTGCAAATGCATACACCTGTTGGACACACTAATAAGTGAAATAAATAGATCACAGATGGGCAAATACTGGATTTTCTCTTTGATATGATCATCTGTCGATGCAAATGACCTCTAGAAAATATGACAGTTGTTGTAGAATGTGAAATCTCCTAAGGAAATTTGGTGTGGGAATGTAACAAGGCAAAGGAATAAATATGATTCTGAAAGAAAATAAAAGAGCATGTATATATGGGGTGGGGAAGTGTGGGTGTGTAAGGATATGGGTAAAAATGAGAATTAACTTTTGTGGTATATTGGTACAAATTCCCCAATGTTATGTGTGATTGTGAGATGTATATAAATTGTACCATAAAGAATTCAATTAAAAAAAAAGAATTCTCCACACAACTCACAAGTGCCTGTTCTATAAACATCTGTGGGGTACAGATAAGGAAATCCACTCCAGACAGCAAAGATCCTTCTGTCAGTGTTGAGTGAAATTTTTTGGGTTAGACAGGTGCACAGAATGTGCAGCATCCTAAGTGAAAGTGGAAAGTCATAAGAAAATCATGGATGCTCCACCAGTGACAAAGCACTCAGCCCTATGTGGCACAGCCTTGGGAGTGACAGAACTGAAGTTGGAGATGCCAGCTTGACTCTAGCTGTAAACAGCACAGGTGACCACTGAGCGGGACAGTCACAACACTGATGATTCTATGATTCAGATGAACTCAAAGAAAGAACTCTGGTATTTATGTGGGGCAGACTCCAGATGGGCCCCATAAAAGCCAAAAATGAGCATTATACTTCTAGCAAATATTAATTACACACTTGAATATGAATAGAAGACCTTGGGGTGAACAGTTTTCATTCATTAACAGCTGCATCTCAACTTAAGGTAGTAGATATTAAATAGTTGACTCTAAAGTTTTTGGAGCCTATCAAGTACCCTGGCAGTGGGGATAAGTAGAAGTAACAATTGGAGAGTTACTTAAAGTGTTGGAATTTGTTGCATAGTATATGTGAATGGAAAAAAAAAAAGACTCAAAGTCTACTCAGGATTTCAAAGTTGAATGCATAGGGCCATCAAATGTGCATTACTTGAGAGGCACTTTCCATTACAAAAAAATCTGCTCCTGATATTAGGATTGTTTTAACACTGCTAAGACTGCAACCACAGAACTGCTTCATCTCTACTGAGAGTTGCTCTGAACATGAACTTACAATACAGAGTATTTCAGGATTACTGGCAGGCAAGACACCTAAGGACCAAGGACAGTTGAACAATAAGAGATTCCAAGAATGTGATTCTGGTCAGTGAGATTCTTTTATGATGAGACTAATTATTTCTTAACTTACATTTGCTTATGAAGTAGAATCCTTAATGCAGGCAGCACATTCATGTAAGAATTCAGAGTTGGAAGATTGAGAAAAAATTCTATTTTATTCTGATGATAAGTATCAAAATCACCAAGACAAATAATGTTGCAATGTTTCTGAGGACTTGCTATTTGAGGATCCTAATACAAGCCCCATACACTGAAAAAAGCAATTCAAATGTGTTTTCTAGGCAGACCAATCACATCTCCGGATCTACACAGGGGCCAGAGATGTAGCTCAGTGGTTCTGGCATCTGCCTCGCAAGCGCTATGGTCCTGAGTTCGATCCCCAGTAACCACATACAATGCTGGGCATGGTGACTCACGCCCCACAGCAATCAAGACCACATACCACAGTGCCGGGTGTGGTGGCTCATGCCTGTAATCCCAGCACTCAGGAGGCAGAGACAGGAGGATTGCTGAGTTCGAGGCTTGCCTGGGATACATAGTGAGTTCAGGGCCAGCCTGAACTACAAAGCAAGACCCTGTCTCTAAAAAAAGAGATCCACACAGATAAAACATAAGGTTTTTGAAATAGTGCACACATAAAAATGTTATGCAGCAAGGCCTATTTGAACAGGAAACTTTGGAGTAAGTGGGGAGTAAATATATCAGAGAGGGTGATATGAAATCCCAACCTTTCTTATTAAGGAATTGACAAGACACAGGTATAAAGAAATCACCAGGTGGGCTTCAAGTCAATAGCAATGACATATGTATTCAGGATACAAGATTTTGCTTTGAGAGGTAGAACTGCAGAGGATTCTCCACTCCCTTCATGTAAGGATTTGACAAATAACCACAGTAAGAATGAGGCAGATATACAGGCTCTTATTTCCTTGTGAATACTCTGCCAGAGAGGCTTATGAACTTCATTTTTAAAAAACTGTTCACTCCTTGTGAGTTTGGCAGTGCCAAAGATGGTAAAGTGCTACCAGAAAGCACTAATTAATCTAAGACCAAAGATGAATACAGATAGACGTCACGGCAACCCCTACTTCACTGTGCACTCAAGCAATGTGTGAATCAAGCCAGGGCTCACTAAGCACAAACACTTTTATTGCTGTTTCTCCAAGAAGTTACAAGTTTTGTCACAGACTTAGAAAACAAATGGAGATTTCTGTACATATCTTTGCATGGAAATATCACAAATGAATGTAACACCCAGTAGTATTTAATCATTCAACCAACACTTGAGTTCTTACAGTACTCCATATCCTGCTATACCCTAATGTACCAAGAAGGACAAAGCTAGCAAATATAACATCACTTGTACTGTGGCATATAGGAAGAAATGTGGAGGAAAATGATGAAAGGCTACACCTATTTTATGATCTTTCAGAATGATCTGCTGTGTAACTGAAAGAACCATCACTCAGCATTTTACACTTTGATGGAATGTGTGTTAGAATGTGAACAATCATGTACTGGAAAAGATAAAATGAGGACCAAAGCCCCCTATCCCTACTACTAGCAGTTAACTAGAGTAACATGTCATTAAAGGTCCAGAGAAAACTTCAACCCTCTGAGGCTAGAAAGTGGTATTAATTTTCACATTCCTACTATAAAGCTGGAGTAATGGCGGGCAACACAAGAGCGCAGTACACTCTGGTTTGCCTAATTCTGGCTAACAGGATGGGTCACCCCAGTGACAATAAGAATAAAACTTTTGGCCCATTGATGTTAGGGTATAGAAATTGCTTTTTAAGTTTCTCATAAACTCATGGCACCAGAAATTATAGTATGCTCTATGGGTTGGCTGACTCTGGCTCACAGACTGAATCTGGCTGGGTATCTCTTTTTCTAATTAAAATTTTATAGAACATCCATCTTCATTCATAAAAATATTCTCTATATCTGCTAATAGGAGAGATGAATTCTCAAGACCTATGGCCTGCACAATTAATCTGATTTTAATCTAATTTCTTTATTTTACAGATGAGGGATATATAACCCAAAGAAATTAAACAACACTTCAAGATTCTATGGTTTAGTGGCTAAATTGTCACTAGTGTCTAAGAAGCAATTGTTAATACAAGTAATAAAAACTAGGAACGGAAGACAGCAGGAAAGAGTAGGGTTCTTTCTGGATATAATAAAGAGGAAAAGCATCATGGGTATTGAATAATTTTCCAAGGAGAAATGAGGGCAAACCTGAGAAAAAAGACTACATGAAATTTTTCAAAAGAAAGCTTGTACACATTTATAGAGAAATCATGGAAATTTTGGGAAAAAGTGCATTGTAGGTGACCACAGGAAGATAAAACTAGAGGTGGTGAGTAGGTAGACTAATAAATGGAGGTGGGTGTGGTTAGAGGAAGGGAAACTTCAAGGTCCTTACAGGAATATTCTAACCAGACTTGCCATCACATCCAATGGGCTCATTTGTATCCAGAAATATAAAGAATATAATTATTCCAATTATGGGCTACAGAAGTATAACATAATGCATTTATTTTGAATCTCAAAGTTCATCAAAACTGCCACTTAACACAGGTAATATTCATCATCTGAAAAGTCTGAGTATTTTGTGTAACTCTGTTCTTTTTACTGAGGCATATGTTGAGCTGACGTTCTCATTGGTCTTAGTAAACTAGTATTATCCTAGATGTTTCTGTGCAGAAAAAGCATTGCAAATTGTCGTAGTAGCACTCATTCTTTCATCAGAACTGTCATATATGTTTTCTATGTGTGAATATATATTCTCCCCTCCCCCCCAGCACAGAATAAAACCCTGATCCAGTCTCTGAAATGACAACCTTATACCGTATCCCATGAACTGTAGGCATCAGACTTTAGGTTCATCTGGACCCCAGTAAGAAAGGATTGTCTTGGGCCACATATAATTTAATGAAGACAAGTGACATTATCTATTTAATAACAGTAAATGCTTCTCTTCACAAGCAAGTACACGTGTAAGTAGGTTGAAGTACAACCACACATGCACACACACACACACACACACACACACATAAGCGTCTGCATACACGTATTTTGTAAACCAGATGTCAAGATGGCCTTCTAATAATCCTTTACAACATTCTTTGCTAAATGAAAAGAAAGCTTTTGTTTTGGCTCCTGTTGCCTTTGGTTTTAATGTGTTTTACATTAAGAAAGGCTGTTCACAGCTTCAGAGTGAAGCAGACCCGGGCAGTGCTGCAGACGGGCAATCACTGAAAACCAGGGTCAAACAAAAGCAAACAAGCGGAGCACGAACTGTCTTGTCAACTCAATTCAGTGCTAACAGACTCGACAGCAGAATTCAATCAGGACCAAAAATGGGAACAGAAAAAATAAATTTCATAGTTTCCATTGCTTGGGGCCCTTGGCCACTCACTTTCCTGTCGGAGGCTCATCTCAGGAGCCCTTGTGCCCGGACACACCGGAGCAGGAGCTGGGCTCATGTTATTCACTGAGCAACTGCAGGTTCTTTTTCTCAGCTTCTCGTGCTCCTAACAGGGCTCCTGGCACATGGTCCTTGTTCAATACAATTTATCGCCAAGTTTGGGTTGAGAATTAATTTGAGGACTGTAACTGAACTAAAAGATTGAATTTTTTCACTTTCCCTTTTCATCTAGTTCAACATACAACACAAAAGAATAATGCCAAGAGAACTCACAGAAATTCAATTTGGCAAGGCTTAAAATGGAGGTAAAATAATTTGCACACATAGTTATAACAACTGCTAAAAAGATTCAAAGAGAAGAACCATCATATTTTGCTTTCCTTTTCTACAGAGTTTCATGTCACCAAGCCCAAAGGACTTTTTCAGTGTCTCTTCTACGTGCCCTCTTGGTAACACTTCACACTGGTGACCAGTTCTGCTTTCTTAGAACACTGTCTCTGAGGTCTGCATGAACAAACATGTCTCTTCCCCTGTCTGGCCATTTCCCTTCGGTTCATTTTTCCAGCCACCCCTCTACTTGACTTTTAAACACTGGCTTCCTTCAGGGCCCAATACCAAATTCTCCTCTCTGATTCCCACATTCTCTTCCGATGAGTGTCATCCACTTCCATGACCCAAGCTGCCTCCCAGAAATATATATAATTGCTTACTATTTTCACCTGGATGTGTCCAGAAATGCCAGACTCAGTGTGTCTCAAATGAACACTCAGTTCTCCTTCTATATCCCACCCCCCACCGTTGTTCTCCAAACCAATATGCGGTGCCACTGTGCAGCCTGCTGTATGTCAGAGAAACCGGAAGTCAGCCGTGGTTCTTTCCAATCACCAGACCTAATTGTTATCTCTGTCAGTGCCACAGAAAATATTCCCCATGTCCATCTAGTCATCTATGCAGTTACCAGCCTAATCCAGTCTACTAGTATTTCTTGATCCGGACTTCTGACTTCAGCTTTCTAATTGTTCTTCATTTTGTCTTCAACCTCATATAATACCATTCTGGGAGCATTACATAGTGACTTTTTATAAAAAATGCAAATCACACGAGTTATTAAAAATCCTACGAAAAGTACCTCACCTTTGGCTTTGGGTGAGGTTCAGAAACCTAACTATATCTAACAAATACTCTATAAACTTTATTCTATGTTAACTTTCTTTTTGCCTTTCAACCAAACATTTTCCTAAACCTCTTCTAGAATGTTAATAACGGGAGGAAGTGGCAAAAAGAGCCAGCCAGCAAAGCATCACAACTGAGGTAAACTTTAAACCTCTTCCTAGAGAAGGCATAAAGATTGGTGGTGAACAGGAAGATTTCTCAAAGTGACAAAAGATGATTAATTCTGAACATCTTTTTTTTTTTTTTTTTTTTTTAGACGGTCACACTTTGTAGTTCAGGCTGGCCCTCAACTCACTATGTAGCCCAGACAAGCCTGGAACTCAGCAATCCTCCTGCCTCTGCCTCCCGAGTGCTGGGATTACAGGCATGAGCCACCACGCCTGGCACTGTGGTATGTAGTACTGATTGCGGGTGGGCGTGAGTCTCCACGCCCAGCATTGTATGTGGTTACCGGGGATAGAACTCAGGGCCTTGAGCTTACAAGGCAGGTGCTAGAACCACTGAGCTAGCCCTCCGGCCCCGATTCTGAACATCTTTATTCTGACTGTTCAGCAAAGCTTGAGTAGAAGGGTGAGGGGATTGAGCTGGGACTAGGAGCTTTGCCCACCTACCAGAATTTCAAAAAATTGGATGAGGATTATAGCAGAGACTGAGAAGACAATAGGGAAGTTAATAACAGTCTACAAACCTGTCTGTTTGCAATCAGAGTTTGGATAGATTCTGGCTGGTCATAGAGTGTATGAATAAGTGTGACACCTAGCAAAAGTATTTTTCTCAGCAACTAAGAGAACTCTGAGTCTAATTTGCTGTTCCTGATAAATTGACAGAAGTATGTGAAGAAATAAGAAGCAAACAGATTGAGGCAAATGGGCAACAAATAAAATGTAAGAATTATAAATGTGTAGGGTAATGAAGCTGAGATTTCAATAAAAAAATGGTACATTTGAGTTTCAGGTTATCATAAATCAGCATAGATCTTTTGGAAAATTGGCAAAGATGAAAAGGACCCATTTGATAATATTCAGCACCACATGGCATCTGGAATGAGCAGAGGTTTAGTACATTATGCTATTTTGCTTGACAAGTTGTTTACAACAACTCTCCTGATATTCATTGAATTTTTGCTATATGTAAATTTGATGGCTGGAGATTGCATTTTTATGAGTGTTTTGTTCTGTTAATTTTCTTTTAAATTTTACTTGGTTTTGATTTCATGTTTCTGAAATAGTATTGGAATTTCTACTTTATTTCTTCACACTTCAGTGTTTCACCTTTATGTATAATCTCATTTAAATAATTCTTTGCAATTTTCTTCTTGGTTTCTCTACTAAGACAGTCACTTGATTGTCTTTTTGGGTCTATTATAAAACACTTCATTATTTTTAAAGGGCTTTTGAAAAGCAAGAAAATTTTAGACAAAAGAAAAGCAATGCATCTGTTGCAATAACATTTGAAATATTATAATTTAATCAAAGACAAAAAAGTGGCAGAAAACTATTAGTATCATCCAGTATAATTTGATTTATTGCCTGCAATCCCAAATAACACCTTTTCTTTAAAAAATACCAAAAACATAGTCTTTCTTCATATGTATATATAGATATATATATCATATGACATGTATGTATATATGTTGTTACATGTAAACAAAAACATAATTTAGGATTTGTAAGCCCAAATGTCAGAATCTTGTCACTAAAATACTCTTTTAATTAAGTCTTTTTTCTGTAAGGATAATTTTCACTGTATCAGGACTGTTAGTATGGTGTTAATTTCAGGCATAGAAGGCACTTGGAACAATGTTAAATAATTTAGCTACATAGAGCAGTTAGAATAACTATTGTTACTTCAATAAAATCATATCATCATCATCACATTACTTTTACAACCAAATTACAAAGTGTTGATAAGCCAGTTTAATGAAAATATGTAAATTTATATTTAAAAATCAGATAAAGCACATGGGTATGTGCAGTGAGAATCCAAAATCCCACTATCACAAATACCTTCTATGTAAGCTTTTTTGAATAAAGGCATATCATAAATAATAGCATAAATTTAAAAGTCACTGAACATTACTCATTTCTCTCATGAAATTATTACTAAAATCCAAAAAGGCAATACTATAAAAAAAGTTTTAACCTAGTTTCCTTTATAGGTAAAAATGTAAATATTTAAATCAAATACTGGCAAACCACATGTATGGCCATGTATAGCCTAAGAGCCTTCACAAAAATCATAGAGTTAATCCTAGAAATATAAACAGTATTCCTATAAGGAAATCTAACAGAAAATAACATTAATAGATCTACAGAAATGTATTTTCTCATTTTAAAATATATTAGAAATTTTTAATACTTAAAACTCCTATGGTAAAAACTTTTAGAAAACTAAAAATAGACGGTTACTTCCTGACAGTTTTAAAAACATCTACTTTGACTCAAGAATAAATGCATTCAATTTATAAGAAGAGAAGAACACAGGCTCTTCAAGTTCATAAGTTCTGTTAACACAAATTAGTGGCCATGAAACAAGCTTTTGACTGTCTTTTGAATTGTTTTAATGTTAGCAATAGCATGTTTCTATACATATGAATACACAAATTATTTCCCTTTTTAAATTTCACTCATCACTTACTAGCATTTTATTACAAACAAAAATTAAAAATTTAAACATTTTTCTATAACTTACTGCATATGAGAAGATAACCAAATTCACAAGGAGAAACCATATTAAATGATCTGGTTCATACATCAACTTTACAACTCATGATTCAAACTTGAGTCTCAGAAATATTTTATACTGCAACAAGTCTTAAAATCTTTGAATATCTTCCATTTATAAAAATCAAAGAATGTTAAAATCAAGAAAGTCCGGAATCAACGTCATTACTTTTGTGATCCAAGAGTAATAAACATTAATTATATGTCTGAATATTTTCTACCTTGTTCACATGTACTTTTCAAAGGTATGAAAAAGTGTACAAGACTTCAAAAGTATTAAAACTGTTTCTCCCTGACCTGGTTTTTCTGCCTCCAGATAATTAAAGAATAGCATTTAATTTAATGTGTGCTCTGCTCTGTTAGAAAGAAAAATATAGGAAAGAATTGGGTAGTTTGCAGTTGAAAGCCACTCTAACATGCAAATTAAATGCTTTGCATTGTGTATGCTAATTACCACACATCTACTTGCATTTGTTAAATAAACATAGTAAAAATGTTCAATGGACTGTCTTAGACTTCCTCATGCATTAAAAACATCTAATTAAAACATCTGCTCAAAATTCATCTATTTGCTAGGGTTAAACATAGTATAGCATGAAAATTCAGGCTTAGCATTCAGCTGTTATTCAAAACAGATGGAGACAAATGATGAATCTGGTAAAACAAGTGGTGGTCCCAATAAAACTATATCAAATAATTTTGTAATTCCCTCAAACAATCATTTATGTTTCAAGAGTCCTTAAAATGTGTATGTATAAGGGGCCAGAGATTTAGCTCAGTGGTTCCAGTGCCTGCCCAGCAAGCATAAACTCCCTGGCTGGATCCCTGGTAACCACATACCACAATATTGGGCATGGTGACTCACGCCCACCAGCAATCAACACCACATGCCACATGCTGGGTGTGCTGGCTCACGCCTGTAATCCCAGCACTCCAGAGGCAGAGGCAGGAGGATTGCTGAGTTTGAGTCCTGCCTGAGCTACATAGTAAATTCAGGGCCAGCCTGAACTACAAAGTGAGAATCTGTCTCAAAAAACTAAATAAACAAGCCAGGCGTGGTGGCTCACGCCTGTCATCCCAGCACTCGGGAGGCAGAGACAGGAGGATTGCTGAACTCGAGGCTTGCCTGGGCTACATAGTGAGCTCAGAGCCAGCCTGAACTACAAAGCGAGACCCTGTCTCAAAACAAACAAACAAACAAAAAACAAGTGTATGTACAGAAAATATGAAATTAGAAGCATTATATTTATCTATATTAGGGAACACTTATAGATAGATACATAGGTTATGATAGATGGCTAGACACACAAGAAATAAAAGGTTTATAACCACAAAGTAACAGTCAGTATTACACCATAAGTAGGTAACTGATAAAGAAAAGCATGGCTATTGGTTACTCAACTAGACTTTGTTCTTAACCTATAAAATTACTTCCTTATTTTTATAAACCTTTTTATCATAAATTTTAAATGAATAAATCATGAAAAGAAATTAGACTCATAAAAATCACTGACACTAGAATTATTACAGTCTGTAGTCCTCCAATTGTGCTATTTTCTCTATATCTTCTCTCTCAATATCTTAACCTTTTGTTGTTTTAGTAACACACACATCTCCCTTTCTGTTTGCCACAACTGCCAAAAAACACATACAAAAAGGCAGAAAGGCATCATTTCCAGTGCATGCCAATTTCTTTGGTTTCCTCTGGACTCCTCCTTTTCCTAAATACCTAGATGGCCACTGTAAACCATCTCTACTTTCTCCAAATTCTTGGCAATGCCTTCTTCCTACAACCTCTTCTTTCCACAGATAGCCTAACCTTTTATTTCTGAGAGACAAAGGAGACAATCTGATAGGAATTTTCTTTAAGTGCATTTTCATCTAACTCATCTTCTTCCCCAATACAGCGGAATTGTCACACGTACCCCCCATAACACCAGTCCCTCATACTGTCCTAGTCTTCCAGCTATCTAAGAATCTTATACTAGCTAGACTCAATTTTTTTAACCTGACTGGCCACTCCCACCCTTTTTCTCTAGACTCATTCTTTGCTACCTCATCCCTAATTATAGGATTTTCTATGACTAGTATCAGTTTTTCTTTTTTTTTTTTTACTCTGTTCAGTTCCATCCACCTTCAACCCATATCTCACCTCTGACTTTAAAATCAGCATATCTACTCACTTGCCTTGATATTCGTCTGTGTTTGGTGGAGGATGCTGGGAGTATGAAACTAGGGCTACATCCACACTAGGCAAGCACTCTCCAACCTTTCCAGCATTCATCTGTATTTTGTGCCTCAAAGATATTCCCAAATCATGGAGCCACCAGTGAGCTCCTTTCCAATCTCTCTGCACCTCACCACTCCCTATGCAGTTGATGAAGTCATAATTCTAATAGAACTCATCCTCGACTCATCCTCACACTCTCTCACAACATGACTGCTAGCTTTGTTTCTTCACTCATCTTGATCTACTTATATCTTGCCAACGCTTCCACCATCCTACCAAGTACAGATTATTATATTTTACTTAGAGCTGCAAATTTTGCTTCTTTATATCACAGTTTTTATAGTCAGAGTGACCTTTTACCAATACAAACACAAATCATCTCATTTTACTAATTAAAAAAATTTCAACAATTCACTTTTACTCATTAGATCCTTCACCAAGTACTTAATATTCTTGGTTAAAATCTGTAAAATGGCCCAAAAGACTTTGCCTTGTGCAACTTAGCAAGCACAATCTTCATGTTCATAACATAGCCTGCATTCTTCCAGCCTTAGAGCTTTTGCATAATCTGTCCCCTGTGGAGCAGTGTTTCTACACACTGCATAAATCTAAGCTTGTCCTTCATTTCCACAGAAGTATTTCTCAAATCCTCAAGAATAGGTCAAGTTTGTCACATGGCCTCTGAACACTTTCTGGCCTTTACAAAATATCTCAGAATTTCACATTTATATGTGTGTTTGTTTACAACTATCAAAGGAAGGGCTGTTTTAGATTTTCTTCTGCAAGGCTAGTACTAAACATAGCACAAAGAACATCAAGAATTATTTTCTAATATCTGTGATCACATGGAAAGGACAGATTTTAAAATCTTTCTATTTATGCTTGATGTTAAATCATACAAAAGTTTACCAAAGTTTACAGAAAGTGCACCAAAGTTTACAGAAGTTTCTGACTTATGCTTGACCATTCATTCAGACTAGATTACTTCAGAATAATTATTGGAAATATGTTCAGTTCCCATCATTTTACAGAAATATTTTTGATGTGTTTGGGATGTTCAGTTCATTTTTTAAAACAACAATTATTAAATTGTGATTCATAATCCTCTTAGAAAATTATTATCCTTTCATCTGTCCTTCTTTAACTAGTTTTAGTGAGGGAATATATATTCCTTTTTTAAATTGAATTCTTGGTACAATTTATATACATCTCAAAATCACATATAACATTGGGAAATTTGTACCAGTATATGCCACAAGTTAATTCTCATTTTTACCCATATCCCTACCCACTTCCCCCTCCTCCCCCCTTTATACATGCTCTTTTATTTTCTTTCTGTATCATATTTAGGGAATATATATTCTTTGTCCCCTCATGCTAGAAGCAGTCGTGGATGTGTCTGACTTATTCCCTGAACCATGAAGAACAAGACTATGTATTTATCCTATTTGTGTTCCTCAGCACTGGGCACGTAATAACAAATTCATCTGTTTAAGTATGTTAAATTGAATAGCTTTGTCTTCCTCAGAAAGAGCAGCAAACAGTTTGTTGAGATAAATTTGTTAGGTATTTCACAGAAGTATATTGAGCTCTTTGATAAGGAACATTAACTTTCTTGAGCTATTTGATTGTTCTCTCTAACTCACTGATGCACTATTTTCCTGAATATGGCAATTACCAAATAAGGAATTAAAAATGTAAGAATGAATTAAACTCCACGGCTCTGAAGCACCTGACAGTGCCTAGGTGACCAAAATATTTGGGGAAAGAATGTATTCTCCCAATGCAATTTGTTTGGCAACAAAATTAGCTGCATTAATTGTCAGGCGTGTGAGGTAAATTTATAAAGGCCCCAACTGTCAGGAGTTTATGACAGTGCGTGCACCTGCTGTGACGGCCACACTGACTATGTGAGGCACAAACACTGGCAGAGTGATGAACGCGAACAACCTTCCATTCGGCTCCACCGTGGCATGACTGAGCGTAGGAATGAGAAAGGGAAATGTGGCCAGCATGACTGAAGAGTAGAAGTGACAAAAGATCGACCCTAATAAATAATGGAAAGCACCATGTCCATATCTGTGTTTTTCAGAGTTCTTAGAATAATCAGAAAAATTATATCCATTACTTAATGTGCACTGGGAAAATTTATTTAGATAAGGATATCTCTGTGGAAAAACATGATAATTAAACATAAGAAGAAGCTTGAAAGAATGAAATGTCAGAACTCATGGGAAAGAAAAAAAATCTCTAGTTATGGTGACACAAAGTGAAGGCAGTTTTGCTTCACTTTTCTTCCTAAAAAGATGCTAAAGTAGAAGAGAAAAATGAAAGAAATCCACAGCCCTCAGTAGCATCCTTAGTGAATCAAGTAGGCAACCATAATGGCAAAACATAATCAGGAATAGTAGAAAAGCCTGTAGCAGACTTCCCTGCCCAGTACTAGCAGACTACCAGTGGCACATGCTTCTTGCTTTATATAATTCACCTGTATTGGGGTTTTTTTTGTTTGTTTAGTTTGTTGATTTTTTTGAGACACGGTCTCACTTTGTAGTTCAGGCTGGCCCTGAGCTCACTATGTAGCCCAGGTGAGCCTCAAACTCAGCAATCCTCCTGTCTCTGCCTCCCGAGTGCTGGGATTACAGGCATGAGCCACTATGCCCAGTACTGTGGTATGTGGTATGATGATTGCTGGTCGGCATGAGTCACCACACCCAGCATTGTTGTATGTGGTTACCGGGATCTAACTCAGGACTTTGCACTTGAGAGGCAGGCGCCAGAGCCACTGAGCTAAATCTCTGGCCCCACCTGTATTGTTTCTAATAGGTGTCTGACCAAAACCCTATATGCCTCAAATGGGTATGTCAGAGGGACAACTGGGCTACTATACCCCAACATCAATGGCTGCCACAGGCACTTATGACCTGAACTGTGAAGTGGCAGTTCTGCTTAGTTACATGCAGGTGAGGTGAGTGTGACATCAAGGACCCTTTCCCCTGAACTACAGACCTTCACTGACCTGATGGGTTGCTTGCCAGTTGTATCCAGTCCCCGTACCTGTTTGTTCTACCCAAAAAGATGACCAGTGTTTCTTCCCTTGTTGCCCTACTTGGTCTCACTGTGCCAGATGTTTGACAGTACATTACTGGATATACAAAGCAAGCCTGGCTCTATTCCTTCACATGCTTCTATTTAATAAATAGTAGATATACTTTAGGGCTTTTTTGTTTATGCTACCCAGAGCAGCATGGATCAGCCCCAAGATCCAGTTTTTTCTCTAAGTCTTGTTTCTTTCCTTTACTCATATATATACATATATACATATATATACATATACTCATATATATACATATATACATATATATACATATACTCATATATATACATATATACATATATATATACATATATATGTATGTATAATTGAGTTTATTGGAACATTTTAGTTATACTTTATGATCATATTCCTCATTGGGAATTTGCACCTATATATAGTATATTTTGATTTTTTTCCTATTGCCCTGCCCTTCCTTCTACCTCCAACCCCCAGCCCCCTATATGCATATTTTCTTTCCATTTTATTCTTTTTATCATCAATGTTTTCTTTCCCTTCTTTACTTTCCCCTGCCCCACCTAGTTATGCTTTTCCTTTGAGCATTTTCTTCCTATATCACAATACCCATTATAAATTTTGAACCTTCAGTTTCTCAAACTAGAGAAATGATATGGAATTTACATATTTGTGTTCTATTTTTTTCGCTTATGAGTTTTCCCTTGATGTGCATCCATTTAGCTATAAATGTCTCTAATTTATCATCCTTTATGACTAATACTCCATTTTTTTTAACTCACATCTTCTTTATCTAGTCTCCACCTGATAAGTATTTGGGCTGTTTTCAAGATTTAGCTATTACAAAGTGAGCTGATATAAACATGGGTGCACATGTGTTGTGGTATGATGCCCTTATTTCTGTTGTGAATATCCAGCAGGGAAATAGCAAGGTCAAATGCAACCTCTAATACTAGTTTTTTTAATGAGTGTTCACACTGATTTCCACAGTGGTTCCTCCAGTCTACATTCCCACCAGCAGTGAAGGAGTCTTTTTTTCTCCATAGCCTCACCAGCACTTCTTATAAGGTTTGTGTTATAGTGGCTCACAGGAGACCAGAACACACTGCAGGGGTCTCTGGTCACATCCTCTTTCCAGTTGCCTATAAAATCACAGACTAGTTCACACATTGAGTAGCAGAGTCTGTAAGTGTGCTGTGGGTACTGCTGTGCTAATGGTTTGGAAAAACAAGTGCAGAGTACAAAGCCCCTCCTGTCCTGGGTGCTACTGTTGAACCAGAGGTAAACAATACACAATCAATATAAAAACTTAAGTAAATTACATCCTATATTATACAGTGAAAATTATATGAAAAATCAAGAAAGTAGAACAGATGAGGAAATTGAGATAGCTGGAGAAGAGGTCAAGTGGCAGATTAAATAAGGTCCCACTCACAGAATCCATACTAAGAATGTTTGATCTGAGTGGACCAGACAGAGCACTGAAACTGAGGAAGAGAAATCTAATTAAAGAGCATTTCAGGCTGAAGAGACAGTCCTCAGGTATGCATCACTGACACAAGGAAGGACCAAAAACACAGGGAGAACAAAGAGCACAGAAACACGGTTGAGATCAGAAAGTTAACGGAGGAGAAATAGCAAGCAGAGGCCTCAGATCTTGCAGGTCAGAGCAAGAACCCTAACTTCCACTCTAATAGACAAGGCCATTATTGTAGGATTGTAAGTAAAGGGGTCATGGGATCTGACCAATGCTCTAAAATGAAAACCTAGTTTCTCTGCTTAACAATAGACTTTCAGAGGCAAAGGTGAGTGAATTCAGGAAGACCTCTGAGAAACAACTTTGGTCATCTGGGTGCAAGGCAATGAGGAAGGGCAGTGGTGGTACAGTGAAAAATGCTATCTTCAGAACATAAGTCAAGAGAGCCCACAGAGTTGATGGTTAAATAAAACAGAGTTTGCAAAGAGAAATAAAGGATAATTCTAAGCTTTTCAGGAGGAGAATATGGAAGTTATCATTAGCTAAGATTTAAAAAAATGATGCTGTGCAGAAGAATAAATGACAAGATCTGGAGTCCGGTTTTAGAAACACTGAGTTTGAAGCACCTACCTTCCTAATAAGGAGAATCTGAGTGGAGATGTTAGGTGGACCACAGAATACATCTGAAATTCAGAAGAAAAGTCATCTAGAAGTATAATTTAATTGGTACCAGCGTTTATGGTGTTTAAGCCAAATTGAGTTCCAGAAAATGATAATATAAGGAGGAGGAGGACCGAGACATGCGATGGGAACCCCCGACATGGAGAAATGTAGAAATACAGGAACAAGAACAGGGGGAAAAGCAAACAGTTCCTGGTACAGAGCATGCTCTGTGATGGTAGCTTTATGGGAGGCTCTGGAGGCTGACGTCAGTTAGAGGTCAGACTGGGACATGGACCCAGGATGCAGCTCGGTGGTATAGTCCATGCCCAGTGTGCAAGAAGCACTGCGTGCCGTCTCCAGTACATCAGCAAACAAATAAATTGGCAAAGGAAACTGAAGCTGCAGCCAGCAAGGGAAAGTGAGCTGAAGGGAATGAGAGAGCCTGGAATGTGAACAATGGATTTAACAAGGGAGGAGCTACTAACCATTTTAAAATGATATGTATAAGAAGAGCAAGGCGGTGAAAACAAAAGGGTTGTTGAGATTTCTAAAAAACTGGGGCAGTTAAGACCAGACAAGCAAACTTTGCAAATAATTTGCCAACAGGAGAGAAGATTATGAGGTATGGAAATCAATTAAGAGAAAAGGGCTTTCTTCTTTCGTTCTCTTCATCTTCTTCCTCCTCCTCTTCCTTCTTCTCTCTATTTTTTACTTTCATTTTGATCTGAGCTATAACATTAGCAAAAGAAATAAAATGGGCTACCAAGGAGAAAATTGCTTCTGAGCATTATCAAATGGTTGAGAGGGGCAGGGTAGACAATGTAAGAAGAGGAATTTAGAAAGAACATGGATGATCCACTTAAGTAAGTGCTGAAAGAAAGCTTATGTGGAGGTGTATGCTGATAGATGGCGCTGTGATACCAGGAAGAGATTTCCGATTCCTTCACACTTTTCAGTGAAGTGAAACACAAGGTTCAAAAAGTCAGAGGATGGCTCAATCTTGGAAACAACCCAAATGTCCGTCAACTGGAGAGTGGATAAAGAAGATGTGGGTTTTTTAAATATAAAATGGAGTATTACTCTGCCATAAAGAATGACAAGATCGATCCATTTAGGTGCAAATGGAGACACCTGGAGGATATACTAATAAGTGAAATCAATAGATCACAGATAGACAATTTCCGGATCTTCTCTTCGGCATGAACACCTGTAGATGCAAATGAGCTCTAGAAAGTAGGACAGCTTTTATAGAGTGGAATATTTCTATAGGAAACTTGGTGTGGGAATGTGATGAGGGGAAGGAATAAATATGATACAGAAAGAAAATAAAAGAGCATGTATAAAGGGGGGAGGAAGAGGGAGTGGGTAGGGATATGGGTAAAAATGAGAATTAACTTGTGTCATATACTGGCACAAATTCCCCAATGTTATATGTGATTCTGAGATGTATATAAATTGTACCAATAAAGAATTCAATTTAAAAAAGTCAGAGGAGGCAAATATTGGAGTAAAATGAGAGAAAAAACAGAACAGGAACTCTGAAAAATAATTGCTTGATAGTATGAGTTACCTGAAATTTTTCACTGTATATTAAACTGAGATTTTGTTCAGCTGCAGATCTACAGATGCAAAACAGAATGATTTGAATTTAACTGAAACTGAAGTCTTGCCAAGCTAATGTGACATTAAGCAAGGCACCAACAAGTTCGGGGCATATGTGATAGAGTGATTATGAAAATCCACCATGTCATTTTAACTAAGGAAGGCAGTTGAACAGCAAGAGGTATAGTTAAGTGGTGGTCAGGTTGAATGGAATAACTCATGGCAAGAACTGCTGGGCTCAGAAGAGTAGAATTCATGAACTGGAAAATTAGAAGAGCTAGTCACACTGTTAAAACACATAAATTTGAGATTAAATTTCTAAAAGGAATGCAAGAAAGTCAAATGAAAAATATAGAGCCCAAATGGAATTATTCAAGCAAATAATAATTTAGATACAGATTCAAATTATAAAGCATGAATTACCTAAATATAATTTTAAAAAGATTTTATAATACAACAAAATGCAAAGGAAAAGAACAAATTTCAAAGTGTTTCAAAGCTATAGCAACTCACAGTGGAAGATCTGGATACAATAAAAGTCTAGGGTTACTCACGCCTGTCATCCCAGCACTTGGGAGGCAGAGACAGGAGGATTGCTGAGTTCAAGGCTTGCCTGGGCTACATAGTGAGCTCAGGGCCAGCCTGAACTACAAAGCGAGACCCTGTCTCAAAAAAAAAAAGTCTGGGGTGGGTCAGAGTATAGAAATTATATACATGAGAACTACAACATAAGTACTATTATAAAAGGTTATGGGAAAGAGAGAAACTTAGCACATACATAGTAGATACCTTAAAAAGTGAATATATTGAATTCAAGGACTTAAAAAAAAAACTAGGATTATTCAAAAAGTAAAAGGCTGTGTTACTGGAAAGAAACAAAACAGCGGATTGTCCAGAGAATTTTCTGCAGGAAGTCTCAATGCTGGAAACCTGAAGTAACATCCACAAAGTTCCAATGGTTCTACAGTATCAGGATTTCATATCAATTAGGTTATTCCTCAGGAGAAAAACAAGAATCTCTTTTTCAAATGTGCAAGAACCTAAGTAACTCAATCTTTATGAGTGCCTTTTGTTTTACACGCGTTGTTGGAAAAAAAAGCTCATCTGACCAAATAATTACTACAATTAAAAGATAAGAGATAAAAGATAAGAGATATGATCAGCAACAGATACGATCAAATTCTATATAAATGTGCAATAAAATATAAAAAGCTGCTGAAATTATGGTTTCAGAGCACAACAAAGGTTTTTAAAAACTTTCTTGATATGTAGAAATTATGTTATAATATAGTTAAACATTGCATGTGTGATAGGAGGGATTGGAGAAGTATAATGGTGATATTTATCTATTGACAATACATCAATACATTTTAAGATACATCATTAAAATAGATTATTACTCCAACCTCTGATTCTTTTAACTTGTGTGTTTAAAGAAATAACATTGAAGAACAGTAATTTCCACATTTTATTAAATTTAACTTTATTCAAGTGAAGTTAACCTGAGTAGTAGTATTTTAAAATAACATTGTATTTTCTCTTTTATTCTCTCTAACTTTTCATCAACACAAAGTGAGAGTATTTGACATGTGTTTACCAATTGTTAAGTTAACAATGATTTTTAAGAGCATGACTTGGGGTGACTTTTGACTATCTTTTTTCAGTAGTAAGCATATATCTATTTTAAGCACCTTGTCCCAAATAACCTGAAAAAGAACAGCAAATAGAAAGCTATCATAGGTGTCTAAAATACAGTGATGCTAAGCAACGAAAAATGTGAAAGTGAACTGGTATGTTGGCATGAGTACATATTTTATTAACAAAGTTCCCTTCTCATAAAATTTTCAGTACTGTAGCATATAGTTTTCCTTTAGAATCTTTTCCTTTTCTTTTTCTCTTGCTATATACAAAAAATACTCAAAAATTTCCACAGAGGGTGTCTCTAGATGGTGAAATTATATGTATTTTATTCATTTTTTGTCATTTTTCCTATATGCTGTTTACATATAACCTCCATATTTTTTAATGTTTGATTCACTGAATCAAGACAACTCATAGAATCAATGGTATCTTAGATTCAAAGATGTGGTGATTTTACAATTTTTTTACCATGGTATTTAAAATAAAGAAGAGATGATGACTAAAAAGACATCTATGAAATAGTTGTCTGCACACCTCAGAACCAACTCGCTGGTGTTCTGAGTAAGGAGAAGGCGATGATTACCTGTGTCTGCTCAATAAAACAAAGTAAGGCTGAGCACATTCAGCCGGAATATAGGTATTTGCTATGTATAAGAACAAGATGAGGAGAGCAGGGGTTTAAATTTAATAAAAATCGGAACTTTTCTGTAATGTACCATTTGAGCTAGAGTGAGACTCTGAGAAAGAGCTCACCATCCAGGGGCTATTGAATAACAATGCAGAAGTTTGCTTTGTTTTTTTTTATATTCAGTCATTTAGACTTTACTTTGGTGAAAACAAGTATAGAAGATTGAAACTTTTAATACTATTCAGTAGCAAAAGAGTCGGCATTTTTACAGGTTGCTCTAATAAGTGAGAGTGGGCTTATGTGAAGAAATACTGGAATTCTCTAAAAACAATTTAAGTGTTTTCCTTTATTGAGTTTAGTGGTGCACTTAAGATGCACATTATAATCACATTCAACATTGAGAATTTGCTTCTATTCATGACACATCTTCATTCTATTTTTTTCCATTCCCCTGCCCTCCCTAAGACCCCCTACTTTGCTATATACATAAACTTTGTTTCCATATTTTTGTTTTTATCATCAAAATTTTCTTTCCCTTCTTTACTTTCCCCTATCCCCTTTTCCTTTTGCACATTTTTTTTCCTATTTCATCAAACTCCTCAAGTGTAAAGACCCAATTCAAAAATGGCCATCTGAAATAAAGAGATATTTTTCAGATGAAGAAGTAAAAGCAGCAAAGAAACATGAAAAAATGTTCAATATCAATGGTCATTCAACAGATGTAGATGACAGGGCCAAAGATTTAGCTCAGTGGTTCCAGTGCCTGCCTAGCAAGTACAAGGCTCCTGGTTCAATCCCCAGTAAGCACATACAACAAGGCTGAGCATGATGACTCATAACCACAGCAGTCAGTACCACATACCACAATGCCGGGAGTGGTGGTTCACACCTGTAATCTCAGCATTTGAGAGACAGAGGTAGGAGGACTGCTGAGTTTGAGGCTTGCCTGGGCTACATAGTGAGTTCAGGGCCAGCCTGAACTACAAAATGAGACCCTGTCTCACAAAAAAAAAAAAAAAAAAAAAAAAAAAAAAAAAAAAAAAAAAAAAAAAAAAAAAAGGAGATGCAAATGAAAACCATACTGAGATTTCACCTCACTTCACAAAGCATGGCTGCTATTGAAAAATTAATCAGCAACAAATACTGGTGAGGCTACAGAGAGAAGGAACCCTTCTCCACTGTTGGTGGAAATGTAGACTGGTACAACTACTGGAGATCTGTGTGGAGATTCCTCAAAAAGCTAGGATCAGTGGTCCCATTTGACCACGCTGTTCCCCTGCTAGAAATATACATGAAAAAATTTTTAAAAAGATAGCAACATATATGTATCAATGTTTGTAGCAGCTCAGTTTTGATAGCTAAATCTTGGGAACAAGCCAAATGTCCATCAAATGGAGAATGAATAAAGGAGGTTTTTAAAATAAAATGGAGTATCTGTAATCCCAGCACTAGGGAGGCAGAAACAGGAAGATTGCTGAGTTTGAAGTTTGCCTGGGCTACATAGTAAGCTCAGAGCTAGCCTGAACTACAAAGCGAGACCCTGTCTCAAAGAAATAAAAAAATAAAATAATTAAAATAAAATAAAATAAAATAAAATAAAAAGGAATATTACTCTGCCATAAAGAATGATAAAGATGGGCCAGAGATTTAGCTCAGTGGTTCCAGTGCCTGCCTCATAAGTTCGATCCCGGTAACCACATACGATGCTGGTGACTCATGCCCACCAGCCATCAATACCACATACCACAGTGCCAGTCATGGTGGCTTACGCCTGTAATCCCAGCACTCGAGAGGCAGAGGCAGGAGGATTGCTGAGTTGGAGGCTTGCCTGGGCTACATAGTGAGCTCAGGGCCAGCTTGAACTACAAAGCGAGACCCTGTCTCAAAAAAAAAAAAAAGAATGATAGAGACATTTATACTTAAATGAATACACTTTGAGGACATAAAAGTGAAATAAGACACAGATGTGTACATTTCTCTAGTATGAAAAACTGAAGGTGTAAATGACGTTCAGAATGTATTTCTGAGGAGGTTTTTGCCGGGCAAAGTGGGTTTATTCCCATACTGTCTTTCTGAGTAGGATGTACTTTTGCAATTATTTAGTCAACACAACCATGCAGAGACTTGTGAACTTCTATCTTGCCCTTGCTTAAGTGAGTCTATTTTACTTCCAAGTTTGATCAGTGCAATTTCTACAGTTTTCACATAAACAGGGAATAACCTACATAGAATCAAAGGCAGCCTCACTCTTTTTCCTACCCCAGTGTGCCATGTGCAATTTCATTTAATTCCATAGAAACTGCTATGGGCTTGCCTATTTCCCTTGGCTATTCATATGTAGAGTTTACCCCAATATCATATTTCCTTTGCCATTAGAATAAATTCTTAGGGAAATAGCCATAGAGAGTGAGAAGCAGGAAACAAGACTCTTCCTAGAATTTTGGGTTAGCCTTCACTGGGCTCTAAAAAAGTAACAAAACAGGGGTTAAGATTTCATGTCACTCCACAAAGTTAGGCCGCTATCTCGTAATTAGTCAGCACAAATGCTGGCAAAGCTGCAGAAAAAAAGGAACCCTTTTCCACTGTTGGTGGCAATGTAAACCGGTACAACCTCTATGGAAGTCAGTGTGGAGATTCCTCAAAAAACTAGGATTAGAGATATCATTTGACCCTGTTATTGCCCTGCTAGGAATATACACAAAAGAATTAAAAGAGTCGCATCACAGTGACAGATGTGCACCCATGTTCATAGCAGCTCAGTTTGTGATAGCTCAATCTTGGAGACAACCCAAATGCCCATTAACTGGAGACTGGATAAAGATGTGTTTATTTCTATAAAATGGAGTATTACTCTGGTTTAAAGAATGATACATTTGCTGTGCATGGTGGCTCACACCTGTAATTCCAACATTTGGGAG